>PVHP010024303.1:14555-26676 GCA_004024765.1 Zapus hudsonius
ATATATATATATATATATATATATATATATATATATATATATATATATATATATATATATATATATATATATATATATAATAATTTTAATAAATCCTTAATTCTTTTGGGGGACATTTATTCAAAACTACCACAGATATAGTATCCTTGGTGACAGTTATAGATAAACAATGTAAAACTTTATCTAGAGCCTATTGACATTTAATTAATGAAAATAAACAATAAATTTTATGACCCTATAAACTTAGTGAACCAGATGAAAACTGAATTTCCACCTTCCATTCTTACTTCTGGATAATATAAAGGTTATTATTATTCTCAATGTAAAGATTAAAGTGTCCTTTCTTCTTTTCTTTTCTTTTTTTTTTTTGAGGCAGGATTTCACTCTAGTGCACACTGATATGGAGCTCACTCTGTAGCCAAAGCTGGTATTGAACTCACAGTGATCCTCCTACCTCAGTCTTCCAAGTGCTAGGATTAAAAGCATGTAATACCACACCCAGCTAAGTGTCTATCGTAGTCAGTGACACACTGCTGGGATGAATCTCCAAACCAGGCACAGTTTGGGGAGGAAAGTATTTATTGAAGTAACAGAACCAGGGGAAGTTCCAGAATGGCAAAAGAGGCTGGCCCCCTTTCACAGATCCATGCAGAGGGAGAAACCCATCACCAGCACCCAAATAAGCAAGCAACCACATACCAATTAGTAAAAAACAGGAACTCCAGACTTGAGCTTTCATTGCTCTTTGCATATGTATAGCTGGAATTTCACATCCAACCCAGAAATACCACAGGCCTGGAGCCTAGGATCTAGCTAAGGGGACACATCCTTCAGCCAGAAGGCTGGAGACAAATCACAAGCTTCAGTAAACTCTTGAATCTATTGGGGGACACTCCTTCAAACTACCACAATATCTATATTTCTTAGACTCCATCCAAGAAAATCATGCATGTTACCTTTTTTCATCATGTATATCTAATTTTTGTATCTATCACATGTTAAGAATTTCACATGTCTATAAACTCAATCAAATTTGAAACTCTCAACCTTTTTGGTGTAAGTCAAGTATGGAACTAGTAGGTTAAATACAGTTTTTCTTTTGCCACAGTGGACTTCCAGTCACCATTCAGATTGTGTTTAGAAGATGGAAAAATATGTATGTTTCTTGTGTGGGTCTCTAAAAGTAGAAATTTAGGAGAATAGTATTTAATGCAGGGCACTGATACCTGCCTCATTGGTTATATTCATTGGATTTGTAGCTACAAAGGTATTTTGAGAGTAGTTACTTGAACATGCCACAAATATTTCACATTAATATATCTCTGTGTGTAAGAGCAGTTCCAGAAGCAGCCACTGCTCCTCAGTTTGTATATCATTACTCTATAGATATTCATTTTATCAGAGTGTGCAATGTCTGGCTGACACTATGTATGTAGACATCCACTGATTCAAACAGGTTCAGGAGATACATATTCTCTCTCTCTCTCTCTCTGTCTCTCTCTCTCTCTCTCTCTCTCTCTCTCTCTCTCTCTATATATATATATATATATATATATATATATATATATATGTGTGTGTGTGTGTGTGTGTGTGTGTGTGTGTGTGTGTGTGTTTGTGTGTGTGTGTGCATGTGTGTGTATTTACATGGACAGATGGTATTATACTACTTCTCTCCTCAGATTAGGAATGTTTTGGGTTATTAATCCTTCAAATGAATTATCTGCTTCTTTCTCTTCTTCTGTGAATACCATATTATACATATATTGGTCTGCAAGATAAATATCTTAAGCTTCCTGATTTATGTCATTCTTTCATGGATTATCTCCTTTGGTTCTATGAATTTACATGACCTGATTTAAAATTTACTTACTCTTTCCTTATCAAGTGTTACAATGAATTTTTAATTTATCCGTTAAATTTTTCAGTTCCAGAATTTTAAGTTTATATCTATGTTAATATTTTCATTTTGTTTTTAAAAATATTTTTCTTGTATAATTTGGTTGATATATCCTGAAAATAAGGCACTGGATTATATATGACATGTAAGCTGAATAGGGAGCTACTGGAAGGAGGATGGACGGTGATGAGCAGAAAGGAGGAGTGAGTTGGGGGCAATGGATATATTTGATAAGATAAAAGTGCAATGATATATATGTCTCTGTCTGTGTATGTATGAAAATGATGAAATTTTCCCAATGAATTCTGTTATATCCTTGATAAGTAAAAATAAAATTAAACTGACATTGAGCAATTTAAAGTTGTAAAAAGATGAATTAAAATAATAAAAATGAGGGCAGGGAGGAGGGAAATGGAGGTATCAACACAAGACTTGTTCATACATTGTTTCTCATTCTTAACAATAAATAAATAAATTTTAAAAATAAAATAAAATAAAATAAAGTAAAAATTTTTTAAGATAAAAAAATCATTGCTTTGAATTTAGTTTCAGGAAATTACTAGATCTGTACTTTTTCACTTGAATTTGCAAGAGATTTGTTTTTCTTATTTGGCTTTTTTTTTCTTTTATAACATTTGTATGTGTTCTTACATTAATTTCTATTCATCTAGATTCCAGGATGATTATTTTGAACCCTCTAGTGAACCAATTGTGTTGGCTTTGTGTGTTGCTCTCAATTTAGCTGCTGATGGGCACAATGGTGTAGTCACCATGCAGCTCTCTTGGCTGTCATCAATACCAGGGAAGGCAACAGAGACTTTAGCAGCCTATGTTGCAGAAATTTGTGGTGCAAATGTCAGTAGCAAGAACTGTTTGGTTCTTTGGTGGCAGACTGCTGAGTTACTCTTATTCTCCCTTTTGTCCCATAAGAAGGAATCTCTTGATGGATGCCTTTGGACATAAGGCCTTACATTGTAGTTACTCTGCTGGGTGCGACAATGCACCCAACAAATGCAGCTGATGGGAGAAGTTTTTATTTTGGCTTACTGTCTCAAGGGGAAGCTTCATAATGTCAGGGAAAAGGATGGTATGAGCAGAGGTTGGACATCACTCCTGCCACCACAGATAAAATCAGAAACAGGAGAAGGAGCCAAGTTCTGGCAAGGGGGAGCTGGCTATAACACTGCAAACCTTGTCCCCAACAACACAACTCCTCCAGCAAGGCTCAACCTCCCATATTGCCATCAGCTGGGGAACAAGCATTGAGAACACATGAGTTTATGGGGAGCATCTGATTAAAACTATGAAACCTTACATGGCCCACACAGACACTGTTGGGTTAGAGGCCATAGACAATAAACATGGCTCTGGAGATTGGGTCTTGGATTCAGTTCCTCATGTAATTACTTTAACATCTGGAATCTCTTGTACAGGCATGTTCCCTGGAAACAGGCATAAGCAGATTTCCACAGTACCAGGCTCTGAAACTCTGAATTCTTCCACATCACTCATTCAGTAATAAAAATATGATAATAACAACATCAACATTCAAAGGATGAATGATCTAAAGGTTCAAGCACCTGGGAAGTGGTGTGTAATAGCAAATTAAGTCTCTAGAATGCCATACCATGGTACAAATTCAAGCCTTGCAGAGTGGGATACCCCATAGTGATAACTCTGGATTCTGATGAGGAAATAGTTTGTAATGGCAGAATAGACCTATGAATGGTCAGTCTTATCTGTATTTCAGGCCCTTGGCTGTAGACCAACCCAGCAATGACGGTGGTCTCCAGAAGGAAAGGCACTACAGTAGCTCAAGGATTGGGAGATTAGATGCAGTATAAGACTATATTTATAGAATGTAAAAATTATGATCTTTAGCTCATATTTGAATTTTAACCTTTCTGGGTTTGACCTGAGGATATATAGCTTTTAAAAGTTTCTTTATAAAAGAGGAAGGAGAGGGCTGGAGAGATTGCTCAGTGATTAAAGGCGCTTGCTTGCAAAGCCTGATGGCCTGGTTTCAATTCCCTCAGTGCCCATGTAAAAACCAGATGCACAAAGTGGCACATGCATCTGAAGTTCATTTACAGTGGCATGAGGCACTGGTTGCCCATATTCATTCTCTTTCTCTGTTTGCCCCTCAATCTCTCATTCTCAAATAATTAAATAAATAAACAATTAAAATATTTTTTTAAAAAAGAGGAAGGAGAGTAGCAAAAGGGAGGACAATAGACAGTGAATATGGTCAAAATACATAATATACTTAAAATGTCATGAAACCCATTGCTGAAATATACTTTAATTTAAGGGGCACAGATTTAAGAGATCAAGACAGTATATGAAAGGTATATGAAATTTTCAAGCCCAGCCACACACTGAAAGAGATTGAAATGCCTACTCTTAAGGCTAAGGATCTGAATCCCTCCTGAAATAATCAGGTATAGGGAGAAGTATTTTTCAAGTTCACAAGTAGGTAAACTGCTCAAAGCCAGAACTCCTAGGAGATAGAAAGAAGCAAGCAAGCCATCTGTGTCTCAGTTGTCATGGAGACAAGCATAACAAAGCAATTAACAAAACTTGTCTTCTAAGGCTGCCTGTTGATAGGATACCTTAATAAGACCCAGAAAGACCTGGCAGAGTTCCACTTATATGGGTATGTATATAAAGGGGACATTTAAAACCCAAACTTTTCTAGCCCTATTGTGTTTTAGTCTGCTAATTTCCTGTGTTCAGTCTTATTCCTCTATTTCTTATCCAATCTGCTTCTATCCAGATTCTGATGTTTACCCTTAGAAACAAGTAACTTTCCCTTTTTAATGACAAAAAAGTTGTGGACAATTTTTCCTCCTGTTTTTCACTAGTATTAACAAATTAATTTGTTTTATTACTTCTTGCCTATTTTGCTAGCTAACCTCCCAAATAAACATATCATTTTCCTTTCTTCACATGATACTTTGTGTCCACAATATTAATTGTTGAAAACTCAGTTCTAGGGTGAAGATATCCTCCACTTAAAGGATAGGGGAGGGGGGTATACATGTATGTCTTTGATTTAATCTAGGATTATCTCAATTCAAAATTGGGGTTTCATATTTTTGAGCTTTTCAAGCTCATTAAATCTAATTTGCATTCCATTAGTTCTAGAACTGGGTTCAGTTTATCTTTATCATAGTTTCCAACCATTGCAGGGCAAATGAAAGCATATAAGATATCTTCGTTTTGTGTATTATGGGCTCAATTTTACCTTTCTAGACTAATGCATTCACAAAATGTGTGGTATAACTATATCAATCCTAGTGTCCAGTTCTCTTCTGTCTGTCTTCTAGAGCTTTTCAATTTTGTTAGTTTTTCCTTTAAAAAGGAAATTTTAAAAGAGTTATATTTTTCAACTTGTCTTCTAGTTCTCAACCCAAGAAATATTGATCTAATTTACTTTTCTTCTCCCCTAGATTCATTCACTTAATCCTCACAATAACCTTATGAGTAGGTATTATCAATCCCTCTGCACATTTTAGGAACTGAGTTAATCAGTGATTAATTTTCTCCATTTCACATAGGTAATAAGAATTGGAAATGGGACCTGAACCCTGACAGCATATCTTAACATTTTGAACCCTTTATCATCTGCTCTTTGTGAATCATTCGAATTGAATTAAAGCCATACACAAGAGGGGAAATAGTACTATCTTCTTGGATTAGAGACCTTTTAAAATGAAATTGCTAGATTACAAATAATGTCAGGTTTTTGGTTGGCTGCCAAGCTTTTAGAAGCATAGAAGGTATATTTTGTGACCAGGATCACTTTCTAACAAAGAAGAATTATTATTTTTAATGTAGTATTTTTTATATATAGATAATATATCATGATCATAATCCCCTCCTACCCTCTTTCTTTTTCTCCACCCCAGTTTCACCCTTCACTAAATCCCTTCTTTCCAACTAATGTCTCTTTTATTTGGATGTAATCATTTTTTCCTTTCTATTATGCAGGTCTTCTGTAGATAGTACCAGCTACTGTGATATCATGAGTGCCATGGCCACTTAGTGTCTGGAAGACAGTATTGCAAAGCACTCCTCCCCTTCATTTATTCTTTCAGCCACCTTTTCCACAGTAGTACCTGAGCCTTGGAGGGGTAGGATAGATAAGTCTCATTAGTGATGAACACTCCATTGTCTCAATTTCCCATAAGTTTGGTGAGTTTTGAGTCTCCCCAGTGGTCACCACAATCTGAGAAGAAGCTTTTCTAACCTTAAGTGAGAGTAGCATTAATATATGGGCATAAACATAAGTATTTAGAGAGCAGTTTGGTGGGCATACTATATCCATTTAGCCAGACAATATTAGTAGTTTTCCCCTTAGGGCTTATGACCTCCCCAACATAAGCCTCAAGTACAATCAGAGTGCAGTTGGTTTTCCCCACAACAGACATGCTAACATTACACTAGTTGTCACATTTGGCCTTGCTGGCCAGTTGTAAAACTTGCAGGATCCACTGAGAAGACTTACAATTTTTGAAGTTGCTTTTGTGTATGATATATCTACAAATGGAAAGCAAATGCAAGGGGCTTCTTGGGCTAGAAAGACACTAATGGCCTATCTTGAAGAACCCAAATGTGTTTTAAACTGATATAAATGGGAGAATGAAGCACATTGATTGTGGAGGATAGGACGATCTATAAGCTGGAATATAGCTCTGTGGGAAAATACTTACCTAGCATGTGTGTGGCCCTGGGTTCCAGCCCCATAACTGAAAAAAAATGGATTATCCCCATGAAAGGAAGGAGCAGCAATGGAATTAAAAAGTATAAAGACTACTGTAACTTCAGTTGGATCTGGTATTAGTTTCTAACAAATAGGAATTTTAGATCCTTACAATGTCTACAAGGTAAAGTAAGGTTTATAATGAGCAGGGAAATAATTCAGAGGTCCAGCTAGAAGAATTGTGAATGAGGTTGTCATACAATCAGTTTTTTTAAGATGCATTTCAGGTACTTTTTTGTCAGTGGGGGAAACTGGAAATCAGAAATGTGTGCTAGACAGAGGAAACTAAGGAGCATCAAGGGGACAGGAACATTTTATCCTCTAACCTCACATGGTCTTTAGTTATCCAAAACTTATTTTGATTGCCAATACATAACAAAAGGAAACCACATATAGTTTTAATGCCAATTACGTTTTAAGAAAGCATTCATATATTTACATGTTCTCTAGGCTCTCTGTTGTAACTATTTAGATGTACTCTATTTAATAGTTATATTCTTTTACAGATGGCACTGGGTGCAAACTATTGTCACTGAGCCTGGTCTGTACCCATCTCATTTATTTCTATGTCTTACATGAATAATCAAAATCAAGCACCATCTACTTAGTCTATGCTACAGCCTAGATGTGGCAAATAGATTTGCTAGTGTGCATTTCTGAGTAGTTGCACCTCCTCTGTCTTTCTCCCTCACCCTTTCTGCTCTTTGAAGAATCCATTTTATAAAGCAGACTCCATTTTGTAAAGCAGACTCCATTTTTAGACTTATTTCCCCCTCCCTAAAGAATGTCTGGTCACAAAGACCAGGAAATTAAAAAAGAGACACCATATAAGGAAGCATATGGCTGTCCTAAAATGTGGGCTGGCCCTGGGATGTGGCTCCAAGGAAATAACCAATCAAGAGGCATACAGATACAGGAAAGGAGCCAATAGAAATACCACACACCCTATGACCTGAGCTATATTATGATTAGATAGCTTCTGTCTATAAATACCCTGCTCCTTTGTTCTTCGGGGCTCCATCTTGCCTGGACATTCATCTGCCTGCTTGTGGAGCCCGACTGCACAGCCGAAGAAAAAAATCCTCTTGCTTTTGCATCTGCTGGTGTGGTTATTGGAATTTTGGGGTATGCTCTCCTGAGAGAGGCCTTGGGGGTCTTTCATTTGGGGAACTAGTCCGGGATTTGAGCGACCCCCTACTCAAATAAACACCACCATCAGGAGGTAAGTCCGGCCGGCATTTCACTTTTTCTGTCTGTACCGTACGGCTCTGTATTAGAATCTTGAAAGGGGTTGACGGACCCGGTAACTCTCTGATTCTCCGCCCTGGGGGATGCCTCATGGGATGTCTGGAGGTAGGAGGACAATGGGGCAGTCCTCCTCCCAAAAGGAGACTTAGGGATTCTTCCCGTGCCTCCTTCTGTCTATCTGGTTTGCCGTGCGGCTTCTGGCCCTAAGTGTCTGTCTGTGTCTTTGTGTCTGTGTGTCATATTTCATGTTAATTGTGCCTGTGATGGGTCAGTCACAGAGTACACCCTTGAGTTTAACTATGGATCATTGGGGAAAAAAACGTTACAGAGAGCTCATAATTTATCAGTGGAAAAAAAATGAATTACTCTTTGTACTGTTGAATGGCCTTCTTTTAATATGGGATGGCTAAAAAAAGATACTTTTAACAAATCTGTTATTTTGCAGGTCAAAAACAAGATTTTCCTCCCAGGACCACTGGCACAATGCCATACATTGTCACTTGGGAAGATTTAGTCACTTATCCGCCTGCTTGGCTGGCTCCCTTCAGCTACCCCAACCCCTCCCCCTCTCCCTCTATCCCTGCTCCTTTCTCTAATTCTTCTTCCTCCACCCCCTATCAGGGACTTAACTCCTCTGAACTCAGCTCCTCTATCGCATCACATCTCAGGGGAAAACAAGAAGATATTGATGCACCTACTTCTATACCTACTCTCCCCCTCAGAACCCAGATTGGCCCGTAGGGCCATACTATTCAATATTGGCCATTCTCTACAGCGGACCTTTATAACTGGAAGGTCCACAACCCCCCTTTTTCTAAGGATCCCCTTGCCTTAACCAGTCTAATAGAGTCTATTCTGCTGACACATCAACCCACTTGGGATGATTGCCATCAACTTTTACAGGCCCTCCTGATGTCAGAGGAAAGACAACGAGTCTTCCAGGAAGCTTGCAAAAACGTTCCAGGGGTTAATGGACAACCTACTCAATTAACCCCTGAGATTGATGCTGTTTTTCCCTTAACTCATCCTGACTGAGACTATAACACTCAGGAGGGAAGGGAACGATTCCGTGTCTATCGCCAGGTTCTCCTAGCGGGCCTCAGAGCAGCGGGCCAGAGGCCCACTAATTTGGCACAGGTGAGATCAATTACCCAGGGGGCAGATGAAAGTCCAGCAGCATTCCTAGAGAGGCTGAAAGAAGGCTACAGGATGTATACTCCCTTTGACCCTGAATCGCCCGAGAATAGGGGGACTATCTCTATGGCTTTCATATATCAGTCTGCACCAGACATAAGAGCAAAGTTGCAAAGGATGGAGGGACTACAAGGTTACACCCTACAGGACTTGTTGAGCGAAGCAGAGAAGGTATTTAATAAAAGAGAGACGCTAGAGGAAAGAGAAGAAAGACTTAGAAAGTTGCAGGAGGATAGAGAGAATGAAAGAAATAAATGAAGGAATAAAGAATTAACTAGAATACTGGCCACTGTAGTGCAGGAAGGTCAGAATAGTAAGGGGAGAGATAGGATGCAGCCTTGTATTGAGTGCGAACAATGTGCCTATTGTAAAGAAAAAGGCCACTTGGCAAAAGAATGCCCAAAGAACACTTGTGCGTATTATAAGGAAAAAGGACATCATCTCTGGGAGTGTACTAAGAGGCCAAGAGCGCCCCCTAGAGCCAAAGTTCTGTCATTGGAGGATTAGGACCGTCAGGTCCAGGAGACCCCCCCCCCCGGAGCCCTGGGTAACCTTGAGAGTTGGGGGGCACCCCGTTACTTTCTTAGTAGATACTGGAGCACAACATTCTGTCCTGACTGAAGCTGGATGGCCTTTGAGTTCAAAAACAGCTTGTGTCCAAGGAGCCACTGGTGGAAAACTTTACAAATGGACAACTGAGAGAAAAGTCCAGCTGACCTCAGGTACCATTACCCACTCCTTCCTGCTGGTGCTGGACTGCCCCTACCCTTTGTTGGGGAGGGATCTTCTGACCAAGGTAGGAGCTCATATTCAATTCCACCCTGGGGGCGCCACTGTCCAGGGAAATGAAGGAAAACCACTTCAAATATTAACTGTAAAATTAGAAGATGAATATCGACTGTTTCAAAAGACAGGGGCTAAATCGAGCCTAGACTCCCATTGGCTAAAGGAGTTTCCTGAATCATGGGCAGAGACCAGAGGAGTGGGACTAGCCATACATCAGGCACCCATCGTAGTCACTTTAAAGCCCACTGCAGTACCGATATCAATCAAACAATATACAATGACTGCTGAGACTAAAGAAGGAAGTTTCTTATTTGGGATATATTCTGAAAGATGGACAGAGATGGTTAACAGAGGAAAGAAAACAAGCTATATCCCAGATTCCAGTTCCAGAAAATCCTAAACAGGTCAGAGAATTCTTGGGGACAGCAGGATTTTGCAGACTATGGATACCTGGGTTTGCAGAAATGGCTGCTCCTCTGTACCCTTTAACTAAACAAGATATGCCCTTCACTTGGGAAAAAACAACAACAACAACAGCAAGCCTTCTCCAGTATAAAAAGGGCCCTCCTTAGTGCTCCCGCTCTAGGGCTACCTAATGTTACTAAGCCCTTTGAATTTTTCATAGATGAAAAAGGAGGCATCGCCAAAGGAGTGTTGACCCAGAGGTTGGGACCCTGAAAAAGGCCCAGTGCATATCTGTCAAAAAAACTGGACAATATGGCAGCCGGTTGGCCACCATGTCTCCGCATGGTAGCAGCCATTGCTACCCTAGTAAAAGACTCTTATAAACTGACTCTTGGGCAACCACTGACTGTGATATGCTGTCGAAACCATAATTAGACAGCCACCTGAGAGGTGAATGTCAAATGCCCGAATGACACATTATCAATCTCTACTCTCAGACAAAGATTGCATTCAATTTGGACCAGCCATCACCCTAAACCTTGGCTACGTTTCTCCCCGACACCTGTCAAGAAACAGGTATGGCCCCTCTACATGATTGTCAACAGATCCTGTCTGAAGTGCATGGGGCTCGATCGGACCTTTCAGATGTGCCATTGGAAGGTGTGCAGACTTGGTTCACCGATGGAAACAGCTACGTACTGGAAGGAGAACGTAAGGCCGGGGCAGCGATGGTAGATGGACAATCTGTCATTTGGGATGGTGCACTACCTTCTGGGACTTCAGCCCAAAAGGCTGAAATTATTGCTTTAACTGAGACCCTAAGGAGGGCAAAGAACAAAAGAATTAATATCTATACTGATAGTAAATATGCCTTTGCCACTGCTCATGTCCACGGAGAGATCTATAGAAGGAAAAGACTTTTAACCTCAGAGGGAAAACAAATCAAACATAAGGAGAAAATATTAAACCTCCTCCAGGCCCTACTGCTATCCAAAAAGGTCAGCATCATCCATTGCCCAGGTCACCAGAAAGGGGACTCCCCAGTGGCAAAAGGAAATCACATGGCAGATAAGATAGCATGCCAAGCTGCACTGGGCCCAACTCAAATGATTGTAGCGGCTGAACTCCCTTTAATTGGCCGGAGACCAGAATGGCCATACAAATACTGTGACTTAGAAATAATACAGAAGTTGGGAGCAGATTTTAATAAAAAATCAAACACCTGGAAATATCAAGGAAAGACTGTGTTACCGCAATCCGTGGCTGAAATCCTAATTTCTGATCTGTATAAATTAATACATCTCAGCCATTAGAAAATGAGCCAACTGTTAAACAAAGAAGAAGACTCCTATTATATTCCAGGAAGGGAGCAATTGTTAAAATTAATAACTGATCATTATAAAGTTTGTGCACAGGTAAACGCTCCGCGTCTCAAGCTGCCTACTGGACACCGGCAAAAAGGACAAAGACCGGGAGAACATTGGAAAATTGACTTCACAGAGGTAAAACCTGGATTATACAATAACAGGTTTATAGATACTTTCTCAGGATGGACAGAAGCATTCCCTACCCGGAAGGAGACTGCGGTCACTGTAACCAAGAAGTTGCTGGAGGAAATTTTTCCCAGGTATGGAATACCAAAATATCTGGGGACAGACAATGGGCCTGCATTCGTCTCTCAGGTAAGTCAGAAAGTGGCCACATTATTGGGGATTAATTGGAAATTACAATGTGCATATAGACCCCAAAGTTCAGGTCAGGTAGAAAGAATGAATAGAACAATTAAAGAGGCTTTAACTAAATTAACGCTGGAGACTGGCACTAGA
>PVHP010024304.1:0-26669 GCA_004024765.1 Zapus hudsonius
TCGTTTGTTTTTGCAGGCAAGCACCTTAACCCCTGAGCTGTCTCTCCAGCTTTTTATTTATCATTTTATTTTAAGCCACTGCTTGGTCTGCCTTCTCCCATCCCATTGGCCATATGTTGGTCATGTGACCATACCCACCTGCTAGGGTTGGAAAGTGTGGTTTATTTAAATGCAGCCTGTGTTCTACTAAGAAATCAGTGCTTTTTTCCTTGTAGATTCTCAATAGTTTTTTTTTTATTTAAATGTGTTTTTGTATTAGGGGTGTTGTATGTGTGTGCAGATGTGACGCCCTGTGTGTGTGTGTGTGTGTGTGTGTGTGTGTGCCTGGAAGAAAACATTGTGTGGTGGGTGTCCCCCTTCGTCACTCACCCACTTGATGCCTTCTGACAGTGATTCCAGAGCTTTCCAGTTATAAATTTGAGATGCAGTCTATCTGGCCTGGTACTTTGTCACAGTGTGACCTTGAACTGCAGGCAATCCTCCTGCCTCTGCATACTGAGTGCTGGGATTATATTTTTGCAAACAGAGAAAAAGAGAGAGAGTGGACATGGTCATACCAAGGCCTCTTGCTACTTTTTTTTTTTTTTTTTTTTGGTTTTTCGAGGTAGGGTCTCACTCTAGCCCAGGCTGACCTGGAATTCACTATGTAGTCTCAGGGTGGCCTTGAACTCACGGCAATCCTCCTACCTCTGCCTCCCTAATGCTGGGATTAAAGGCGTGTGCCACCACGCCCGGCTCTTGCTACTTTTTTTAAAATTTTACTCATTTTCAAGCAGAGAGAGAGAAGAGTGCCACCACCTTGTGGGTCTGGCTTATGTGGGTACTGGAGAATTGAACCCAGGGCCTTAGACACTGGAGGCAAGTGCCATAACCGCTGAGCCATCCAGCCCGGCCTCTTGCTACTTAACTGAACTCCTGATGCATTGGCTGCCTTGTATATCTAGTGTTATGGGTACTGGGGAATCAAACCCAGGCCATTAGGCTTTCATTGTATGCAAGCAACTTTTAACTGCTGAGCCATCTCTCCAGCCCCTGATATTTTATTGTTGTTGTTGTTGTTGTTGTTGTTTGTTTTTGTTTTTCGAAGTAGAGTCTCACTTTAGTCCAGGCTGATCTAGAACATACTCTGTAGTCCCAGGCTGGCCTTAAATTTACAGAGATCCTTCTACCTCTGCCTCCTGAGTACTCAGATTAAAGACGTGTAGCACCACATCTGGCTCAGCCCTTAGTTTTGTTTGTGGGGTTTTTGCTGCTGTTTGTTTTATTTTTGTGAGTCTCAGTGATTCTCTGGTCTCTACTCCCCACAGGACTGAGGTTGTAAATGACCAGCTATTTATGTGGGTCCTAGAGAATCAAACTCAGGCAACCCACAGGACAGCACACTTAACTGCTGAACCATCTCTGACCCGCCCGCCTGCCTGCCTGCCTGTCTGTTTTTCATCTCTCTCGCTCTCTTTCTTTCTCTCTTTTTATTCTTTCTTTTTCCTCTTCTTCCTTCCATTCTCTCTTTCCTTCCTTCTTTGTCTCATATGGCTTGGAATCCTCCTGCCTCATTCTCCCTAGTGCTGGGATGACAGGCCTGAGCCACTATGCCTGGTTTATGCTTGCTGGGAATTGGACCCAAGGCCTCGTGTATGCCAGGCAGGCACTCTGCCAACTGATTCCCAGCCCCAGCTGATCTCTGTCTTGACTCACTGTTTTGGAAACCATCTTGGCTGTTGAATTTGGCCACAAAGTTCATGGGCCCTGAATAATCTTTCTGATCACCCTGATGACCTTGAACAAGCATTTCTGCACTCCTCTGAACTCATCGCAGGGCTGGTGATCTGTGCTACTGCACTTTTTAAAAACTTTATTTATTTATCTATTTAAGGTAGGGTATCACTCTAGCCCAGGCTGACCTGGAATTCACTCTGTAGTTCCAGGCTAGCCTCAAACTCACAACAATCCTCCTACCTCTGTTTCCCAAGTGCTGGGATTTAAGGTGTGCGCCACCACATTGGGCTTTTATTACTTCACCTCCCAGCAGGCTTGACCTCCCTGAGAGCATGGATGGAGCATAGTATCTGCCACACTGTGGCCTCAGAGAATGTTAGACTGATGCATCTCTGCTCCATTTCCCCCCAGAGCGGGCAGTTCCTGGCCGTCTGCTGAAGACAAGGGCCATGCGTGAGATGTATCGGAGCTATGTGGAGATGTTGGTGAGCACAGCACTGGACCCAGATATGATCCAGGCCCTGGAGGACACGCACGGTGAGCATGGCTGACAGAAGAGATGGAGTTCTGGGGGAGGAGGCTGGAGGGTAGAAAGCGGGGTGGATATGGGGGCAGGGAGGCTGTGGAAGCTGGGTCTGAGGAAGAAGGATGGAGGAGGGGAAGAGAGGAGGTTCGGGGGAAAGAATAAAATCCTAAGAAAGAGAGCTGGGTATGGAGAGGAAGAATGGGCCCAAAGATGAGGATGGGGTCCTTTAAGGAAGGATGGAATCTTGGGGAGAAGGGCTGGAGACATGAGGAAGAGGGAGGTCTAAGCCTGGACTCCTGGGTCTGAGAGCGAAGGGGATTGTGGACTCTATCTCGTGACCCCGTCATGCCCCAGTGCCTGGTGGCTGTGGCTCTGACACCCCCACTCTTGCAGACGAGCTGTACCTGCCACCCATGCGGAAGATCGATGGCCTCCTCAATGAGCACAAGAAGAAGGTCCTGAAGCGGCTGTCGCTGAGCCCGGCCCTACAGGTGCTTGGGGGCCTGGGCAGGTCATGGAAGAGACTCTAGGGTCAGCCACTATTGAGGTCCCTGGAGCCCCTTCCTTAGAGGAGGAGGGGTCATTACAAGGGCTGACTCTCCTGGGCTTGGCTGGGAGAAGATGAGGAATAAGCTATGAGGGTTCTTTGGTTTCCCAGCAGCCCCAGAGGGGAGCTTTAGGTCTTGTAATGTTGAGGGGTTATGAACCAATCAGCTGTTGAACGCTTAATGGAATGCAGCTTAGAATACAAGTGTGGAGACAAAAGAGAGAGCAGGTCCTGTGGCCAAGGCCCATGTTGGGTCAGTCCACCACCATGGCTGTGTCCACATGGGGCAGATAACACAATTTCAGGGCTTCGTCGTCTGTCATTTCCCTCTGGAGGGGCCTGTGGTGGTAGAGTATGGCCTGGGATATTGCTCAGTCCATAGAGTGCATGGTTCCATCCTTACCACTGTATAAACCAGGCATGGTGGTATATACCTGCAATCCTAGCACTTGGGATGTAGAAGCAGGAGGATCAGAAGTTCAAGGTCATCTTTGGCTTCACAGCCAGCATGGGCTACATGAGACCCTTTCTCAAAAATAAAATAAGCAAAAAATAGGTATGGTGGCACACACTTTAAATCCCAGCACTTAGAAGGCTGAGGTAGGAGGATCACCCAAGAGTTTGAGGCAGCCTGAGCTACAGAATGAGTTCCAGGTCAGTCTGGGCTAGAGTGAAACCTTGCCTCAAACAACTGAAAAATAGCCGGGCGTGGTGGCGCACGCCTTTAATCCCAGCACTCAGGAGGCAGAGGTAGGAGGATCGATATGAGTTCAAGGCCACCCTGAGACTACATAGTGAATTCCAGGTCAGCCTGGACTAGAGTGAGACCCTACCTCGAAAAACCAAAAAATAAAAATAAAAATAAAAAGTTAGTGTGGTTCTGGGAATTGTGTTATTTCTGCTCAGAGTTCTGAATGGTGTGGAAAGATGAAAGAATCCAGTGGCATTTGTTTTGTTTTTTATTTGGAGGGTGAAACCCAGGGCCTCAGCATGCACTCTGCCACTAAGCTACATCCCAAGCTCCAGTGACTGAAAATTCCAGAATGGATTGATAAGCTCTGACTCCTGTGTCTGACTAGATAGGCTGCTATGTGGAAGGTTTTTAGTTTGTTTGATTCTAGTTTGTGTTTTGAGACAGTGTCTCTGTAGCCCAGGTTTTGACGTCAAACTCTTCATCCTCCTGCTTCAGCCTCTGTCTGTAGTGCTGGGATTACAGGTATGTGCTGCCATTCTCAGCTGGGTTGGGAAGTGCTGGGTGTTGGAGTGTTAGCTTTTGGAATTTCTGGGAAATAATCAGTGTAGTGTATGAACTCTGAGATTGACCATCACCCCTGCAGGGAGATTATGGGTAGGATGCAACACTGATTTAAGAGTCCTCAAGGGATCCTAAAGTTATGTCCCAGTACACCCATTGTAAGTGGAAAAATACTACAAATTGAAAATGCATTGGGGGTGGGGAGAGATTGCTCAGTGGTTAAGGCACTTGCCTGCAAAGCCTTACAACCCAGGTTCCATTTCCCTAGTACCCACATAAAGCCAGATGCATAAAATGGCGTGTGCATCTGGAGTTTGCAAGCTGAGCCTGGTGGTGCATGTCTGTTGAAATCCCAGCTGCTCTCTGAGCTTTAGGGAGGATGGTGATTCAAGCCTCAGGGCTGGCTGGAGATGTGTGTAGCATCCAGGAAGCCCTGGATTCCACCCCCAGAATTTTATAAACCCTAAGTGCTGGCTGGCACACACGCCTGTTATCCCTGAGGTAGAGGCAGGAGGATAAGAAGTTGAAGGTCATGGCGGGGTGTGGTAGTGCAGGCCTTTAATCCCAGCACTCAGGAGGCCAAGGTAGGAGGGTTCCTGTGAGTTCAAGGCCAGCCTGAGACTAACTACATAGTGAATTCCAGGTCAGCCTGGGCTAGAGTGAGACCCTACCTAGAACCCAACCTCCCCCCCAAAAAAAAGTTGTTGAAAGTCATGCTCAGCTAGCGAGTTTGAGGCCAGCCAGGGATACAGAGTGAAACTTGTAAGAAGACAACGAAGCTTCCCCGTCTTCAAGAGAGACCAACATACCTGAATATCTTCTGGTGGCTTGGGGGACACTGAGCACTGGCCTTGGTGTGTGGTATAGGTCAAAGGAAGTGACCTCTAGCCTTTAACCTCCTGCAGGATGCTCTGCACACGTTCCCACAGCTGCAAGTGGAGCAGAGTGCAGAGGGCTCCCCTGAGGAGGGGGCTGTGCGGCTCCGACCGGCTGGGGAGCCCTACAACCGCAAGACGCTCAGCAAGCTCAAGAGGAACGTGGTACGAGCCCAGGTAGGATCTGGGAAGAGGGAACCGCCAAGAGAAGAGCTGTGTGTCACTGACCTGAGAGTCTGAGCATCTGCCTCCCATCTGCAGGAGTTCAAGGTGGAGCTGGAGAAGTCGGGGTACTACACACTCTACCACTCTCTGCACCACTACAAGTACCACACTTTCCTGCGCTGCCGTGACCAGGTGAGCCCTGCATGCTGGGAGCTCACCTCACCACATCCTCAGGCCCCCCTCTCTCACACCTAAGGGGTCCCAGTGCTGCTCCTTCAGATCCAGAAACCTGGGCCCAATCTTCTCTCAGATCCAGGCTTCTAGACCCCGGCCTTGTACCCTCAGATCCAGGGGGCCAAGCCAGCCCTCCTCCTCGCCTCCTGCCCTCTCAGCTCCTCCTCTTTCCTGCAGACCCTGGCCATCGAGGGTGGTGCAGAGGACCTGGGCCAGGAGGAAGTGGTCCAACAGTGCATGCGGAACCAGCCATGGTTGGAGCAGCTCTTTGATTCCTTCAGCGACCTGCTGGCCCAAGCACAAGCCCACAGCCGCTGTGGGTGACCGCACCCCGTCTGCTGGGGGATGGCTCCTCCATGAACCGAGAATTGGGACAGAACTGTGTCCTCAGGAGCTCACCCTGGAGCTCCCCTTGCTCCTGGAGGGGAGGGAATGGTCCTTGGCCAGGGTGTGTCCACACAGCATTCCCAGGGCAGGGTTCAACCACCCTCTCTCTCTGAACTCTCTTCCCTCTCACCCTGCCCCTGTTCGGTGTACAGAGAAGTTATTTATATATATGTATAAATGTCAATTTAGAAACTTGCCCTGTCCCCTGCCCCAGCCCCTCTCTCCACGGCCATTGCCCCTGCCCCTCCACTGTGTACATAATGTATAGGAAAATTCTATGTATGGTTGAGGGAGGCAGGGCAGCTTCAGGGAGTTGGGGTTCCCCTCACTCCTGCCAAGCTCCCCTCCCCAGGCCAACATCTTTGGTAAAGGCTACTCCCCAGGGCATTCGGTGTCGGGTGGGAGGGGCCAAACACATCTTAATTATTTTTACTCTTATTTATTGTACATACCAGGGGCAGGGCAATGGGGGAGAGAGAGGGAGAAGGCTCCCCTCCCTCTGCCTCTATCCTTTTCTACAGCGATCTGTCTGTCTGTTGCCCCACCCCCACCCCGGGTTCCTTTCCCATTGTCTTCTGGATGTGGTTCTATTTTTTAATCGGTCCCCCCCTTCCCACTCCTCCCCTTCCGCACCATCCTCTCCTCTCTGATTGTCTCTTGCTCCTCCTTGGGTTCCATACAACTCACCTTGTATACACTGTGTACACACAACCAGCCAAACAAAACCCAACAGCGACACTTTACCAGCAGGCTACAGTCCTCTGTCCCGCGGCGTAGGTGTGGGCTGGGCAGCAAGAACAGAGCCGGTGCAGGTAGACAGCCTGAGGTCAGGGTGTGTCCAACCCTGAAATGTAATGACTTCAAATAGCAAAGGCCATTTTTTGTGGTTTCTGAGGGTTGGTGATGGGCCTGTCGCAAGGACCCAATGCAATGTTGGGCTAGGCAGCCTTCAAAGTTTGAGGTCCCCATGCAAGGTGATTCTCCAGTTTCCTACTGTGGCTTCGCCATGGAGTTCATTGAACATCTTTAAAATATGGTGGTTGGTGTTTCCTAGAGCCAGCGTTCTGGGAGAGAGGAAGGAGGCCTCTCTTCACCACAAGGAAGTCATTTAGTTCATGGAAAGGGGAATTAAACTCCACTTTTTGTCTTTTGTGTATGTGCACGTGTGTTACCTGTGGAGGATCATCTTGGGTGACATCTTCAAGAACATCATATGCTTTGTGAGAGGGTCTCATTGACTGGGAGCTCACCTGTTAAGTCTAGGCTGGCTTTCCAGTGAGCGCCATTCTAGCACTGGGATTATAGGCATGCTTCAGCAAACCCCGCATTTTGTTTTTCAATGTTTAATTTGCAAGGGGAGAGAGAATAGGCATGCCAGGGCCTCAAATGAACACCAGGTGCTACCCCACTTCCTAAAAAGTGTATGAATATATTAAGTATTTTTTTTTTAATTTGACAGGCATTAGGAACTCGATAGTAATATCTTGAGTTGATGAAGGTGATCATTTCCAGATTGTTGAACTCTAAAGACCTGTGTGAAGGGGTCTCACTGTGTGGTCAGGTTCTGTGTACCTGAGGATCCTTATTCAAAGTGTTGTCCATTGACCGCAACACTGGAATCCCCTACCAACTTGTTGAAATTGGTTCTTCCATCTACTGAGTCCATTTCAAATAATAATCTAAGAGATGCTGGACTTAGGGGCTCAGCTATAACCTCAGCATTCAAGAGGCTCAGGTAAGGTCATTCAAATTTCTAGGCTGACCTGTGCAAGTTAGTCAACGCCTTTTTAAGAAGTCTAAGGAGTGCTGGGGCTGTAGGTCAACTGGTAGAGCTCCTGCTTAGAATCTAATCAGGGTGTGAAGGCAGGATTCAGTAGTAGTAAAGCACCTAATATGTTGGGGGAAGAGGGGACTCTGGGTTTTATCTCCAGCACTGAGGGGAATAACGGTGTGGTTTGTGGTAAACTGGAATGAGGGTTAAGGATGAACACTTGGTCCCCTGAATATCTTTCCCCAGCCTACCATAAGCACCCCACACTCCAGGGCCTGGAACATTCTCTCAGGAAACGAGAGGTAGCAAACAGAACTGTTGCCCCAGATCAGGTTTACAGAACAGCAAGTGGACTGAGCGTTCTGAGGTTGAAACTGGGGGTACCTCTCAGGAGTAGAAAGTCCTCATGGTCACCTTCTGGAATCCAGCTGCCTCGTTTGAATCTCACGGTACTGAAGAGGCAGGGTGTCTCAAAACACCAGATGGGCTGTGGATGAAAAGTTTGAAGCACAAACCTGTTTCCCATGGCAGGGGAGACTGGGAATCTGGACAGAGTGCAATACAAGGAAGGAGAATGCCAAGGAATAGATAAGGTACAAGCCTTTAATCCCAGCATTGAGAGGCAGAGGTAGGCCTGCCGTGAGTTCAAGGCTACATGGTGGGTTCCAAGTCAGCCTGGGCTACAGCAAGACCTTACATAAAAAAAAAAAAAAAAAGCCTTTAATCTCAGCACTCTGGAGGCAGAGGTAGGAGGATCACCATGAATACAAGTATGAGGACCTGATTTCAGATCTCTGGCACCCGCGTAAAACCCAGATATAGTGTGTTCCTATAATCCCAGTACTGGGGAAGGCTGAGACACGGGCTCACTGGCTGACAGGTCTAGCCTTATTGACAAGCTGCAGGCCAGCCAGAGACTCTTGTCTTTCAAAAGTGGAGGACCTTACTAAGGCCCCCACACAAATATGCTTACACATAACACCTAACAACACTGGGAGGTAAACTAGGTGAGGTGACCATAATCCTACCACTTGAAAGGCCCAGGCAGGAGGATCATGGAAAGTTCAGTGCTAGCCTATGGTAAAGTGTGTGAAGCGAGGTGCTGAGGAGATGGCTCAGTGGTTAAAGGCACTTGCTCCCAGAGCCTGCCAGTTGAAATCAATTCCCTAGTACCCATGTTAAACCAGACACAAACATGGAACATATGACATGATCATTTACTAAGAGGCCCTGGTGCACACACATGCAAATAAATGTAATTTTTAAACCAGACACCCTTTAATCCCAGCACTCTTGGAAGACTGGAGGATGAGAATTTGAGGCCAATGTGGAAATACAGAGTGAATGCTAATTTAGCCTAGGATAGAGCGAGACCCTACCTCAAGAAATGTGTGTGTGTGTGTGTGTGTGTGTGTGTGTGTGTGTGTGTATATATATATATATATATATAGATGAATGAATGAATTTAGTTTTTTGAGGTAGGGTCTCACTCTAGCCCAGGCTGACCTGGAATTCACTATGTAGTCTCAAGCTGGCCTCGAACTCCTGGTATTCCACCACATCTAGCTCAAATTAAAATAAGAGAAAAAAACCTGAAAGACACTTATTTCCAGGGCCTGCCCAAGTCTAAGGGAGTTGGAAACCCTACCATGGGCAGAAACACGTGCCTAGGGAGAGGCTGGGCTTTCACTCTTGTCTCACAATCTTTGGAATGGCCATGGCTGAGATGCTTCCAAAAATGGTCTGCCAGTTGTTGTGTGGGTTTTTGGGCCTTTTCTGAGGGCAGGCAGTAACTTGTCACCTCGGTGCGTGCATCTTGATTCTGTCCTGCCCAAGAACATGATGCCATTAGCTATTGAAGGAAAGCCCCATGGCACACCATTCTGATCTTTGTTAGAGTGCCAGGAGGAGCAAGACACCAGGTAGAGACATGGCCACAGGCAGAGCCCCCCAGCTGAGGTTCCGGGGTCAGACCTTGGGTCCTGACAGGTGTGACCCCGCCCTGTGAGGGAACATATAACACAATGCATTTGAGCCATGCTCAGTCCCAGAGCGGAAGGTTGAACACAGGCCAAGGATCCTGCCCTAATGAAGTCCGGAAAGGGATATTGCTAATCGCTCTAATCTGGAATACAGAGGGATATATATACATGGTACTGGGGCCACGGACTCTGACTGCCCGGCAGAGTCCAGGCCATGCACCCTGTGTGGGTCCCCCTGTTGCCTGCCTCCTGCCCACTCTGCAGTGGGTGAAGGCTGGGTTGGGTCTGGGCAGCCTTATGCATGGGGCCGGATAAGGTCACCATCAACCCGGGGACCAGGAGGCAGATGGAGCAGTGGATATGAGTGAGCACCATCCTAGAGTGGGGCCAAGGGGCGTGAGAAGCCATAGTTCCTGCTCAGGGTGAAATCTTGGTTGAGGGTCTTCCAGGGTGTTGGGGTTTAAACATGGGTGGGCATGGTGGTACTTGGCTATAATCCCAACACTCAGAAAGTGGAGGGAGAAAGACATTCAAGGATTGTCAGCTATGTGGAGAGTTCTAGGCCAGCCTGGGCTACATGAGACTCTAAAAGAAGGTGCTGGGGAGATGACAGTGGAAAAAGCATTTGCCAAGCAAGCATGAATCCCTGAGTTTGGATCCTCAGAATCCATAAAACCAGATGCTGTGGCAGGTGTCTGAAGTTCCGGCCTTAGGGTGAGAAGGAAGGCAGAGACAACAATCCCTAGATGCTCACCACCAATTGGCCTGGCAACACCCTGGCGAAAGACAAGGTGGAAGCCAGGCGTGGTGGTGCGTGGGAATGATCCCTGCACTCAGGAGGTTGACATTGGAGGATCACTGTGAGTTCGAAGCCAACCTGGAACTACAGAGTGAGATCCAGGTCAGCCTGAGCTAGAGTGAGACCCTACCTAGAAGAAAAAAAAAAAAAAGGTAAGGGGGACACACCCAAGATTGTCCTCTGACCCCCCCCCTCTCACTCACTCTCTCATACACACACACACACACACACACACACACACACATCAGGAAAAAAGCAAAAAAAATCGTCATACAAAGTTGGGTGACTGGTCATGTCTAGGTCTGGCCCCAGTCTTCCAGGACAGCACATAGCGGAACAGGATTGGGGATCCTGGGGTGGATGTCAAAAAGTCCCCAGGACACAGATGAACTTTGAGTTCCTAGCCTGAAGGCATCCCACTTGCCTGCCCCTCCCAGAAGTTCAAATGGGGTGTGTCCACATGGACTCTAAATGGGGTTCCCAATGGGAATTTTCTGGAACTGAGAACTTAGCAGATGGCTGCTTGGACACCAGTCCACCTGCCTGTCCCTCCTCCAGCTAAAAGGCCTTTCTCTACAGAGATTGGAGATGGGAACAGGATGGGCAGTCATCTGACTTCAAGTTCCTAGAACCTTCTAGAACAGCACTGTCCAGTAGGTCTTATGCAATGACAGGGATGTTGTAGATCTGCCCTGGCTGTTTGGGTTAGCCATTAGCTGACCTGGAATTCATTATGTAGTCTCAGGATGGTCTCAAACTCATGCTGATCCTACCTCTGCCTCCCAAGTGCTTGGATTAAAGGGGTATGCCACCAAGCCCTGCTTTAAAAATATTTAAAATTATTGATTTGTGCATGTGTATGTGTGTGTATGGACACCAGAGCCACTTGCTGCTGCAAATGAACACCAGATGCTTGTACCACTTAATGGATTTGACTTATGTGAGTGGCTTGGGAATTGAACTCAGGTTGGTAAGCTTTTCCATTGAGCCCCACTATTGAGATTTTGAAATGTCAAGGGTGTTCTTGAGGAAAAATGTTTTTTTTTGGTAATATTTTTATTTATTTATGAATGAGAAAAACAGAGGGAGAAAAAACAGAAAGGAGAGAGAGAGAGAGAGCTGGGTGTGGTGGCACACGCCTTTAATCCCAGCACTCGGGAGGCAGAGGTAGGATTGCCAGGAGTTCAAGGCCACCCTGAGACTACATAGTGAATTCCAGGTCAGCCTGGGTTAGAGTGATACCCTACCTCAAAAAAAAAAGAAAATAAAAAATAAAAGAGAGAGAGAGAGAGAGAGAGAGAGAGAGAGATTGGGTTGCCAGGGTCTCTAGCCATTGTAAATGAACTCCAGATGCATGCACCATTTTGTGCACCAGCTTTACCTGGGTGCTGGGGACTCAAACCTGGGTTGATAGACTTTGCAGGCAAGTGCCTTAACTGCTGAGCCATCTCTCCAGCCCAGAAATGAGTTGTAAAAAATTTTTTTCGAGGGCTGGAGAGATGACTCAGCGGTTAAGGCACTAGCCTGCAAAACCAATGACCCGGGTTTGCTTCCCCAGTACACACATAAAGCCAGATGCACAAGGTGTCACATGTGTCTGGAGTTCGTTTACAGCAGTTGGAGGCCCTGGCACACTCATTCTCTCTCTCTTTCTCTCTCACAAAAAATAAAATGTTAAAAAAATTTTTTGAGCCAGGTATGGTGGCGCACACCTTTAATCCCAGTCCTTGGGAGGCAGAGGTGGGAGGACGGCTGTGAGTCCAAGGCCACCCTGAGACTACATAATGAATTTCAGGTCAGCCTGGGTTAGAAAAAAAAACCCTTTTTCTACTATTATTTATGGGTGTGTGTATGATGTGTGTTGTGAGTGTGGTGGTTTCTCTTCTCCTTCCCTTCTTTTTGAGTCAGTCTCTATGCTGCTGCTTATGGAATTCTCTGGACTGTGCCTCCATAGCGTCCTTGGGATTACAGATGAGTCACTTTGTGTCCAGCTTTATGGCCTGAGCAAGACCAAAGTAGAATCTACAAACTGGAAAACAAGTACCTTTTTTTTTTTTGGTTTTTCGTGGTAGGGTCTCGCTCTAGCCCAGGCTGACCTGGAATTCACTCTGTAGTCTCAGGGTGGCCTCGAACCACCTACCTCTGCCTCCCTAGTGCTGGGATTAAAGACGTGCGCCACCACGCCCGGCTTCAACAAGTACCTTTCACTATGCCCAGCTCAGAAAAAAATTTTTTATGTTATGCAAACCAAGCCAGCCTTGAATTTGCTATCTGATCCTCTCGTCTCTGTCCTGCATTACTTCCAATGTGCTGGAATTACAAGCCTGGGCCATCACAATTTCTAATAAATTCTTTGTTTATTTTAGGTTTGTTTAATCCTGAGTGCTGGAATTATAGGTATTTGCTATCAATCACAGTTTAAGAAATTCTTTCAAGGCGGGTATAGTGGGACACGTCTTTAATCCCAGCATTCAGGAGGTAGGAGGATCGCTTTGAGTTCGAGGCTAGCCTGAAACTATAGAGTGAATTCAGGTTAGCCTGGGCAAGAGCAACACCCTACCTCAAAAACTAAAAGAAAAAAAAAATTCAGACGTTAAACTTCATCCAAACAAAATACCCATTAGGTATGGAGGCTCACAGTGTAATCCAAGCACTCAGGGGGCTGAGGCTAGAGGATTGTGTGTTCAAGGCCAGCCTGGGACAACAGAGTTCCAGATCGCTTGGGCTAGAGTGAAACCCTGCCATGACAAAAAAAAAAAAAAAAAAAAAAAAAAAAAAAAAAAAAAAAAAAAAAAAAAAAACCTTAAAACTACTAGAGACCCTGTTTCTTTTTTCTTTTTTAGTTTTTTGAGGTGGGGTCTCGCTCTAGTCCAGGCTGACCTGGAATTCACTCTGTAGTCTCAGGCTGGCCTTGAATTCACAGCGATCCTCCTACCTCTGCCTCCTCAGTGCTGGGATTAAAAGCGTGTGCCACCACGCCCGGCAAGACCCTGTTTCAAGCAATGTGAAAGTGTAAGACAATCACCCCAAGGGAGTCCTCCGACCTTCAATGTCACCCGGCATCCTCACACCCATACGTAGACACATCACACACACACTCATAATGAAAGAAAAGAAACATTTCCTGTGGTTGGCAGTGACATTTATATTTCTGGGGAAGTAAATTTATATACAGCAGTGACCTGGGGGCTCCTCACCCCCATCAAGGGATGGGTTCTGGCAGAAGGCACACAGTGACAATAGCCCAGGAGGCCGGCAAGTGAAAGTGTAGGGTGTAGTGTTTCCTGGGAATCTCAAAGAGGAAACAGGCTCACAGCAAGGTGTGAAGCAGCTGGTCCCAAGAGCTTGTGACGGTGGTTTGTCTGTGCCTCACTAGAGCAGGACACAAGGACAGCCCCCCGTCTTCTTTCTGGGGGCGCTGGGAGGGCTGGGTGGCAGTTCTTGCTCCTGGTATTTCCTGTGGGAAGAGGTCCTTAAGTACAGGATGGAGTGGATGGAGACCAGGAAGACTGGAAAGGAACTTGGCTCACCTGACAGCCCGCACGAGCTGCTCAAAAGCCTCATCCACATTCAAACGCAGTTTGGCTGAGGCCTCGAAGTAAGCCACGTGGTGGGAGGCGCTGAAGGTGGATGCTTCCGAGCGCAGGACCT
The DNA here is from genome assembly GCA_004024765.1 of Zapus hudsonius. Lineage (NCBI taxonomy): Eukaryota > Metazoa > Chordata > Mammalia > Rodentia > Dipodidae > Zapus > Zapus hudsonius. The sequence continues at coordinate 13,909 of PVHP010024304.1, forward strand.
GGGAGAGCCAAAGGGAGGAAAGGTGGGCTTGGGAATTTGCACCCATTGGGACCATAGCCAGGGTGGTAGACAGGCACATCGGGCCGTGTTCACACTGTGGGTGCTCAAATGAAAGTTCTAGGGGGTGGTGGTGTGGCTCAAAGATTCTAAGCCCCTGCCAGGAATCCAGAGTCAGAGACTGGGGGCGTGGCTCAGCAGTTCTGCCTAATCCTTATCTCAGTGGTAGAGATGCTACTTCTGGTTATATTCCAACGAGGGCTGACAATGAAGGGACAAGGCTTCTAGGACAGGAGAGAGCCTCCCAGGTCCAGATGGATCCCAAGGGAAGAGTTGCGTTGTCTCCAGGGCTGGGGGCGTGGCTCAGAGGTAGAGCTCCAGCCTAGAATCCAGAGAGGGCTGGGGGCGTGGCTCAGCTGTAGGGATGCTACCACTACTTGTGGCTCCGGGATTGGAGAGATGGGTCTCCCGGGAAGAGGACATCCCAAACCTGCCGCTGCGTCTCCAGATCCGCCTTGTTCCCGACCAGCACGACGGGGAAATCGTCCCGATCCTTGACTCTGAGGATCTGAGTGTACAGCTTGCCCACCTCGTTGAAACTACGACAGAAGCCAATGGCGTGAGGCCGGCTGCAGGGTTGAAGGTCCCCTGTGCTCAGCCACCGCCACCCGTGGACCCTGTCACCTCTGCCGGTCATTAATGGCAAACACCAGCAGGAAGCCGTGGCCCGCGCGCATGTACTGCTCCCGCATAGCGCCGAACTCCTCCTGGCCTGCGGTGTCCAAGACTGTGGAGACAGAGAGAGGGGGCGCGTGGGGACAAGGCTCTGCAGCCACACCTGGGAGCCCTCATACCCCGTCTCATGTCCCTGTTCCCCCCCCCTTGCCCTGTCCTCACTGTCTAATCGCGCGGGGACGCCATCCACAGAGCAGATCTTCGTGTAGGAGTCCTCAATGGTGGGGTCGTAGTCAGACACGAAGTAGGACTGGGGTGATGGGATAGAAACATGGTCACTAAAGCGGCCGTAGGAGGAAGCCCTGTCCCTGGGTCAGCTCTGTCCCTCTTTCCCTGGCTGGCTGGCCTCTGTGTGCGTCTCTCTCGAGGTTTACCATTTTTTCTGGATAGCGGTCTCTCTGGGTCTGTTCCCCTTTCTCTGGGTCTCTGTCATCCCTCCCCATTTTCTCTCACCGAATCCCACCTGACTTGTCCGCTTTGGGGAGCCCTTGTTGACCAGAGTGGCTGCCTGTCAGCCTACCTATCCCTCCTTCTTTTCCTCCTCCCTCTTTCTTCTTTCCCTCCTCTACAGGCGGCCTCTGGCTTCTCCTCCCAGGGGAAGGTCTCAGTTCCAATCCGGCTGCGGAGAGGCTGCCCCACCCTCAGCCAGCCCCTCCCTTCCTGCCTGGGTCCTGCCGCCTCCAGCCAGGCCTCTGGCCAGCTCTGGGTTTGGCCCAGGGTGCCAGGGAGCTGGGGCCTTCCTCCCCACAGCAAGAATCTCAAAGACGCTTGTTGGGGTCCCTGAGGGATCTGCTAACCAAGGAGCCTCTTCAGCAGCAAGTGGAGGCACACACCTTCCTGGAGTGCAGCCCTAAGATGGCTAAGCACTTGAGAGGTCTGTAATACAAGTTTATAGAATGGTGAAGACCTAGGGGAACATATTAATAGGGCCCAGAACCTTCCAAGTATTTGGAGGTTGTGAAAAATCTGAGGGCATTCCCCCCCCCCCAGTTGACTTGGCGATACTCAGGATTTCTAAGAGGAGGATCCAAGGAGTTGGGGTTGGCTAAGTCACAGGAAGAAGTGGTTAGTTTCCTGGCAGCCTGGGTGGGTGAGTGGGGGTGTCAGTCTGGCAGAATAGGATATCCCCAGGTATGGGGGGCATTGTGGAATAGTCAGGTGGCTGAATCTTTTGGCAATCTCTTCAGTCTGAGGGGAAATACGTTCTAAGCAGGGGTTACAAGATGCCTTTCTCAAGACTGGGTGGTCCCCGAAGTGCCTTGGGGTCAAGATCTTAGAAAATTTTCTAGGTTCTGAGGAGGGGGCGGTCCTTGAAAAGCAGACAAGGATCCCTATTGGGGGAGTGTCAAAGATGCTGGGCACATCTTGGTCTTGGGGTGAGAGGCTTTGGGTGATTAGGAGATGAAGCTGAAATTTTAGGGGTAAGGGTCCCCTGGGAGAGTTTAGGGTCTCAACGGAGCAACTGGGATTTGAAGTGCTCCTAGGATGTGCTCAGGGTCAGGTCCTTAAGAAAGGCAGATTCGTTTCTGGACGTTTTAGGAGAAAGATCCTGCATGGAGCGGGTGGGGGCCCTGGGCGTTTAAAGTGGCAATGCAAGAAGACCTTTCAGGATTAGGGGGGGGGTCTCAGTGATGGGTCAGGGAGAAATAAAAATCTCAGGGATCCTCTAAAGGGCTCCAGGGTTCAGTCTCGGGGACACCCTCCCCGAGAGAGGGCCCACTACCTGGATGAACTGGATGGTCAGCGCGCTCTTGCCCACGCCGCCGCCGCCCACGACCACCAGCTTGTGGGTCTCGCTGGGCGGGGGGTCCCCGGGTCCCGGCCCCCCACCCCGGGGCCGCCCCCGCCCAGACCCGGACGCCGCCCCGCTGCTCATGTCGCCACCGCTGCCTCCGCCGCCGCTACCGCCTTGGGGGGAGCCAGGCAGCACTCAGGGGCTGGGCTATGCTAATGAGATACTGCATAAACATGAGTCCAGGTCCTTGAACTGGCGACTCGAGGAATTCCAATAGGGGCGGGGTCATGCTAATGAGAGACCCTTGCTGTCCCTGAACCGTGCCATGTGTTCTCAGCGGGCGGGATGCTCGTGGGCGGGACTATGCTAATTAGCGCTCCTTCAGGCACGGACGAAAGTTCTATTGGGGCGTGGCTATGTAAATGAGGAGCATTGATCCCATTTCTGCGAAGACCACCGGTTCTGGTAGGCGGGGCTCGCCGGCTCCCGCGCGCGCGCGTGCGGCCGTATATAGGGCGCTGCGAGAGGACCAGGAACAGCTCCACCTCCCACCTGGGATCGCCTCCAACTTCTCTACCCCGGCTTGGAAGGTGGAGTCTCGGCCCGCTAAGGGACCCAGGCTTCCGGTTCCCCGCTGTCCCAGCCAAACGGAAGACAGACTGGGAAGAGATCTGGGGCCCTCGAGGGGGACAGCCGGGTAACGGGACAGGGAGGGGCTGTGAGATCACTGCATTCCTAATGCATGAGCCAGCTCACCCTAGTTGGGACGCCCGGGTCATGAGTGCCTAGGGCCTGGATTTCTGGGATTTGGAGGAAGCCCATGGGCCAGACACCTAGGAAAGCATGGGGTTCTGGGGTTCGAGACTTGGGTTCGCGGCTCCACCGAAGCCGTGTCCCTGAGGATCGGATATATACAGGAAAAAGCTAAAGGCTGGACTCGTGTCCAGGAGTTGGGGGGGGGGGGAATCTATTTATTTATTTATTTCCGTTTGTTTTGAGGCTGGGTCTTACTGTAGCCCTGGCTGTCCTGGAACTCTGTAGCCCCAGGCTGGTCTCAAACTCCTGGCAATTCTCCAGAGCTGGGATTAAAGACGTGCACCACCATGCCCAAGAGAAGCCTAGAATTCTTGATCCGAGGGCATGGGCAGGGGGAGCCTTATCTCTTGCATTCATGTATTGAGACTTAAAAGGATCTGAGGAACGAGAGCCCGCAGAGGACCCTACTCAGGTCCATGGCTGAGATTTCCGAGTCCCGGGAAGAAGGGGAATAAATCTCTGCAGCTCCTTAGTTTTAAATTTAGAGGGGAGCGTTGCAAATTCAAGACCGGCTCGGGCACTTTATTTATTTATTTATTTATTTTTTGATTTTTGTTTTTTGAGGTAGTCTCGCTCTAGCCCAGGCTGACCTGGAATTCACTGTGTAGTCTCAGGGTGGCCTTGAACTCATGGCGATCCTCCTACCTCTGTCTCCCGAGGGCTGGGATTAAAGGCGTGAGCCACCACGCCCGGCTTTAGGGCACTTTTTTTTTTTTAAAGGTTAAAGACAGCTCAGTGATACAGCACTTGCCTAGCATGCACGAGCCTCTAGGTTCGATCTATAGCCAGGTTGGTGGCGCGCGTCTGTAATCTGCCTTCGGAAGGCAGGAGGAGTAATGCACAAATTTGAGAACAGCCTGGTCTGATATAGCGATTTACAGGTCAGCCAAGGCTACACAGCAAAACTGTTTCTCAGCCCTAACCCGCTAGGGGAAAAAAAAAAATTTAAAGGGTGACATGTAGCGTGTCTGGATTCTGACATCCTGAGAATGTAGGCGGAATTAGCCGCCCTCTCTCCTATGAACTACAATTCCCATAAACCCGTCCTGAGAAGTCCTTGACGTAACTTCCGATTCCGCCGCCCTTTACCCGCGCACGCAGGGCACTGTGGGACCTCACCGCGGGGATGCGGCGGCTCCGCCCATTTCACCTTTCACCCTCTTGGCTGTCCCCGCGTGATGGAGGCGGCACGCGGACTACGCCTCCCGGCGTGCAGCGCGCGCGCCCCGCCCCAAGCGCCACTTTGACTGCTGGGAAACTGAGTCCGTTCTCCCTCCTGGGCGGCCTTAAGGATGCTGAGTAGGTACTTCAAATCCCGACAAGCACCGCAGCAATTTGGCTCCGCCCCTTCCCTCTTCTACTTGTGAGCTCCGCCCCATCGTGCCCCGCCCCGCGCCGGGGCCGGAGCCGCAGCCCGAGCGGCGGGGTAAGATGGCGGCGGCTTTTTGGGCCGCGGGTCTTGGGCCTATCGGGGTGGGCGGGGCGGAGTCGGGTGGCTAGTTGTTCCCGGGTGTCCCCCAAACGCCACGGGGCCCAGAGTGCGGCACGGGGCAGTCTGGGACCCAAGCAGGAGTGGCAAAGCCCGGCGCTGAGCTGGGCGCCTTATGAGGGCCCCAGGACGCGGCTGTGGATGCCAGGGGCGTCCATAGGGCCTGCACCGCGCCTGGGGCCTGCCCTGCATCATATGCCCACCCTGATCATGGCTGTGGGCGTTGTGGGGGGTGGTGTTGGGCTAACCGTAGGCTAGAGTCTGCTGAGAGGGCTTTGGGGCCATCTTGAGATAGTGCTATGTGCCCCAGGAGTGCAGGGGTTCTGCAGAACCATTTAGATCACTAGGGGATGTCTGGTAGGGCTGGCCTGGTGCAGACGGAGCATTTGCTTAGGGATGGAGCCTGGAAGCTGTCTTCATAGGATAGGAAGTCTGAAGGGCCACCTGGCAGGGAGGCAAACATTGGGGTGTACTGGGATGGGTCTCCAGGGTTGGGGGAGTGTTTGATGAGGATGACGGGCTGAAGACCTGGAACCCTTCAAGTCGCTCTGGTGTGACTTTTTATTTTTTATTTTTTTTGCAAGAATGCACTCTGTGCTTGAAGCAAATTCAAGTGTTTTTGGAAACCAGATAAGAGTGTGGAGAAGAATACAACAGAAAGTTGTTGGAAATTTCACCCAGGCTCAAATGTATTTACCCTTTAGAAAGTAATTTTAAATGAGAGTGGATTGAAAAAAAATCTAGCTTAACCTGGGGCTATGCAGTTAGAAATTAGGCCCAGGAGGCATTAGAGAGAAGACTGTTGGGACCTCTACACTCACCCAGGACAGTGCTTTGTAACTCTAGACTTTGATGGACAGTAAGAAATACATTGTTCATCGAGACTCAGCATTCGCCAATATATATATTTAATACTCAAGTTCCATGAGCGGATACTTCCAGTCACTGCTTGTGAAGCATGTTCCATGATGGCCTACCTGTTCTGTATAAATGAGCCAATGGTGAAGCACTGAACTGCTCCCAGGACCCTGTAGTTGGGGGACCACTGATGTAGCCTTATCTGAGAGCCTATAGACCCAGAAACTGTCTCAAAAATAAGGGTGCTCCATCTTGCTATCCAAGTCAACCATCAGGAATTCTTATATTTTTTTAATACTGCAAGCAGAGAGAGAAAGAATGGGTGCACCAGGGCTTCTAGCCGTTGCAGACAAACTCCAGAGACATGGACCACTTTGTGCATCTGGCTTTATGTAGGTACTGGGGAATCGAACCTGGCTCACTAGGCTTTGCAGGCACATGCCTTAATAGCTGAGCCACCTCTCCATCCCAGTCAGGAGCTCTTAATTCAGCTTCTGGTATGTGACAGTCACTGCATAGCATCTGTTCTGTGGAACGTGGTGAAGAACAACCCCCGCCCCTCAACCTAGGAATTGTCCACAGGGTAGGAAGGTATCAAACATTAACTGGAGAGGCTGCAGGAAGGAAATGACTATTGGAATAGGCTGTAGTTGTGAGAAACAATGAGACAGGCCAAAGCTTCAGGGATCAGGAGGCCACACGTGTGAATTTGGAATCATGGGCATAGCTTGGAGATCTGTGGTAAGATGGAGACTGGGCCCTCGGTCCTCTCTTGGTAGACGTCTAGCTGGTGAAGAAAGGCAGACCCATAGAGGAAAGCTGGCTGTTGAGAGACAGCGGTAATATGTGCCACTCTTTGGATGTCGCTGTAAGCAAGTGGCTTTTCGTTTGCACACTTTCTCTCAGAAGCCGCTGCTTTGCTACTTTCAGATAAGCACACAGTATGGGTTAGGGAGTCTGGCACTTTCTAGGAATTCTGAGATTAGGTGTTTTCAGAGTAGCAGGCTTGACAGTTGTGGGAAGTGTGTGATAGTCCTGTTCTCTGAGGCCTCAGGCACGACATCTAACCAGTTTGCAGGCTGCTCTTTCAGCTGCCTGATAGGGCAAAGCTCAGAACTTCCGGGATACCACTGAGGCTTCAGCCATGCTTGTGCAGGATGGGTAACTGGTAGTAGGCAAGTGCTTCTGTGGGCTGAGGAGGGACAGCAGGTCTTTCTGAAGCTGGACATTTTTGTTCTCAAAGTGGCATAGTGGTTTTGCAGACCATGGTTCCCCACCATTGAGGACGACAGCGCTCTGAAGCTGTGGTACCTGGGCACTGAGCCCATGCGCATACCTCAGTGTGGAGAAGTAGATCCGTGGCCCAGACACAGACACATCTTGGTGTTGAGTTTATATCCCATGGGCTTGGTTGGGAGCTGTGGGAAGCGGAGAACCAGATGTTGGAGCAGGTGGCTGAGGAGGCCTCCTGTTGATGAGGGAGGCAGCCAGAATCGAGAAGGAAGGAAGAGGTGGGCTCTAGTCCCTGCAGGTTAGCGTGGGCTCAAGGACAGGGTTGTTTGGGATGAGGTGAGGGGTGCTCAGGGGAGCCCTATGGAGGCAGTGCTGGGGACCCTTGGGTATCTTCATCCTTTGTTTCCAACCTCTCTCCTGCCTCTACTCTAAACTATTGTCCCTTCCCCAGGTTACCATGGAGGAAGAAGATGAGTCTCGAGGGAAGAAAGAGGAGTCGGGCGAAGATCGTGGAGATAGTCCCCCTGACAGAGACCCTCCCCTTTCTCCTCCTGCCTTTATCCTGGTGAGAGTGCTGAAGTATTGGTTCCAGGGCCCTGGGGTGGGCAGGGGGGCGAGAATCCAGGTTCCAGCACTCTGCTTCTTGGTCCTCTGGGTGAGGTGGGGATCTGGGGTCACCTCAGCACTTGAGCATAGCTGTAGTAGTGTCTGGAACAGCTGCCTCGTGAGGAGCAGAGGCTACAGATGAGATTGTTCACTTGACATCTCTGATTCGTGGTTCTCTCCCTTCCTTTCTCAGCGGGCCATTCAGCAGGCTATAGGAAGCTCCCTGCAGGGGGACCTGCCCAGTGATAAAGGTAGGGATGATTCCAGGTCCTTTCATCCCCCTGCCCCTCCTCTGCATTCTGTATGTTTTCTGAGGTCTTCTGGGTGCCGTTGTTGTGCTGGGATCTGGGGTAACAGGTAGACTGGGTCATATTGGTAGTAGGCCTGGCAGTCACGAGAACAGCAGGCCTCCAGCAAGGGGAGCATGGAGCCACAGACCTAATGATGCTAAGACTATCTTAATAGGGTGGTAGGACACTTGGAAGCAGGAGAGAACTGTCTTCACCAATACAGCATGTATCAGGTTTCAGAGGCCAAGTTGAGGTGTGTGTGCTTCCGTAAGCCAAATTGATATGAGTTGGAGCTCAGAGGGGGTGCAGGGGATCAGTAGTCTGAATTTAGCCGGGGGGGGGGGTCAGTTGTTACCTCAGCAAGCATTAGCTCAGGTCCCAATTCCTGCACCCTGTAAGAACCCATCTCCATTCCTCTATGCCACCTCTCCAGATGGTTCTCGGTTTCATGGCCTTCGATGGAGGCGCTGCCGAAGCCCACGGTCAGAGCCCCGTCCCCAAGAGTCAGGAGGTGCTGATGCCGCTACTGTGAGTGGGGAGGTGGTACTGGTGTCTACAGCCTTGTCTGGAGGATGGTTGCTATGGAACCCAACTCCTGGATTTGGGGTGGTGGTGGTGGGCAGTGTTCAGAGCCTAGGGGCTACCTCCCTATGTGTGAGCTGGCTCCCATGGACTGTCAGGATAAATGAGTTGTTTAGATCCCTGAATTTTCTTGGTGGAATCTCAGCTGTGTGGGTTCCTGAGAGGCTGTGACATGGGAAAGTCTGAGTTTTCACAGTGCCACCTACCCCTTCTAGGTGTTGGATACCGCTGCAGACAGCTTCCTTGCGGGGCTCGTGAGCATCTTGGATCCCCCAGACACCTGGGTTCCTAGCCGATTAGACCTGCGGCCTGGCGAGTGAGTACCTGGGTTGCTGGAAGTGGGGTACTTCCAGCTCTATAGTTATAGTGCCACCACACTCACCATATCTTCCACCTTGCAGAAGCGAGGACATGCTGGAGCTGGTGGCTGAGGTCCGCATTGGTGACAGAGACCCCATGCCTCTTCCTGTGTCCAGCCTGCTGCCCCGCCTCAGGGCCTGGAGAACAGGCAAAACGGGTATGTGGGGCTGCACCATATTGCAGTAGCCTGGGAGTCATGGGAGTGAGCTCTCTATGTATTCATCTGTGGTACTAGGGACTGAACTCGGGGCCTTGTGTATGCCGGGCAAGTGATTTACTTCCAGCCCCCACGTCAGCTATGTTAGTGAAGACAGTAGGGGTGGTCATGTCTTGAAGTGCAAGTTGTATGGACCCACAGATGCATGTGAAATAGAAGCACTGCGTAGGGAGCACATAGGTGCAGGGCTCGCTTGAGACACTTGGTGGTGGGCTCAGATGGGGGGGTTGTTACCACGGTCAGCATCCTCATCCCCTATAGAGTGGTGTTTATACAGGTTGCCAGCTGCTCCTCAGCCCTGCAGCAGGTGGAGGTTCTGAAGACTTCTGTGCTCATCAGAATCTTGTCACAGTGTGGGCTCTGAATCAGGGGTCCTTGGGGGCCTTGAAATTTGTATTTTTGGCTGCACATGCTGCAGGTCTAAGGGAGGTTAGACTTCCTTTCTGCATGAACATGGGTTTGGGAGCAGAATAGAGTGGAGCTGAGAGGATGAGCTTGGGTTTGGGCCTGGTGTGGTGCCCAGTTCACTTGAAGAGCATGGCTGGTCTGTTCACTCTGTCTCTCTTTCTTAGCTGTGAGTCCTGTTTCCCATTAGGCTCAGGGGTCATAGTACCTAAAGCCCATGTCTCTCCTGGAGGCCACAGAAGTGGCTTGAAACTTCTCTGAATTCTGGAGCCTATAGAGCCAGGATGCTGCTGCCTGTTTGGTCCTAGCGCCTGGGGAGGCTGCGGTGGGAGGATCTCTTGAATTCATTGAGCTCAGGATGACCAACCCCTTCTTTATAGAAACTGTTTTATTTTTTTAAAAATATTTTATTTATTCATTTTCAAGCAGAGAGAGATAGAAAGAGAGCGCACCAGGGCCACCACCTTGTGGGTCTGGCATATGTGGGTACTGGGGAATTGAACCCCGGGACCTTAGGCACTGGAGGCAAGTGTCTTAACTGCTGAGCCATCTCTCCAGCCCAGAAACTGTTTTTTTGGAGACAAGGCATTGCAGTATATTTCAGGCTGGCTTTGAATTTGCAGCAGTTGCCCTGCCTCAGCCTCCCAAGTGTAGGATTACAAGCAGATACTATCATCACACCTGATTGGAGGTTATGCATTTTTGTTTTTACTTTTTGAGGCAGAGTCTCACCCTAGCCCAGGGTCACTTGGAATGAACTTACTCTGTAGCCCAGGCTGGCCAGGAATTCTTTTTTTGGGGGGATGGGGGGAGTTTCGAGGTAGGGTCTCGCTCCAGTCCAGGCTGACCTGGAATTCACTATGTGGTCTCAGGGTGGCCTTGAACTCACAGCGATCCTCCTACCTCTGCCTCCCGAGTGCTGGGATTAAAGGTGTGTACCATCACAGGTGGCTCTTTTATTGGACACAGAGCCTCATATCTATATCCCAAGCTGGTCTCGAATACAATCTAAAGCCAAGGGATGACCTTGAACTTCTGATCCTTCTCTTTCCAACTCCCTAATACTGGAATTCTTGGTATGCTACAATGTGGTTCTGGGAATCAAACCCAGGACTCTGCTTGTTAGGCAATTAACTATTAAGTGAGCCCCATCCCCAGTTAAAATACATTGTTTTGTTTTCCAGGTAGGGTCTCACTCTAGTCCAGGCTGACCTGGAATTCACTGTGTAGTCTCAGGGTAGTCTTGAACTAATGGCGATCCTCCTACCTCTGCCTCCTGAGTGCTGGGATTACAGGTTTGCGCCACTATGCCCAGTTTTTTCTTTCCTTTCTTTCTTTTTTTAATATTTTATTTATGAGAGAGAGAGAGAGAGAATGGGCGCACCAGGGCCTCCAGCCACTGAAAATGAACTCCAGACACATACGCCCTCTTGTGCATCTGGCTTTATATGGGCACCGGGGAATTGAACTCTGGTCCTTGTGCATTGCAGGCAAACGCCTTAACCGCTAAGCCATCTCTTCAGTCCTCTTTTCTTTTCTTTCTTTCTTTCTTTCTTTCTTTCTTTCTTTCTTTCTTTCTTTCTTTCTTTCTTTCTTTCTTTCTTTCTTTCTTTCCTTCCTTCCTTCCTTCCTTCCTTCCTTCCTTCCTTCCTTCTTTCTTTCTTTCTTTCTTTTTAAATACTTTTATTTGTAAGCAAAGAGAGAGAGAGAGAAAGGGGGAAGAGAGACAGAGATGGGGAGAGAGAATGGGCCCATCAAGGCCCCCAGCTTCTGCAGATGAACTCCAGATACATGTGCCACTTTGTGCGCCTGGTTTTATGGGAATAATGGGGAGTTGAACCCTGGTCATTAGACTTTGCAGGCAAGTGTCTTAACCTATGAGCCATCACTCCAGCCCTAAAACACTTTTTTTTTTGGTTTTTCGAGGTAGGGTCTCACTCTAGCCCAGGCTGACCTGTAGTCTCAGGGTGGCCTTGAACTCATGGTGATCCTCCTACCTCTGCCTCCCAAGTGCTGGGATTAAAGGTGTGCACTACCACGCCTGGCTACACTTATTTTTTTTAATACATTTTATTTATTCATTTTCAAGCAGAGAGAGAGAGAGAGAGAAAGAGAGAGAACCAGGGCCACCACCTTGTGGTTCTGGCTTATGTGGGTACTGGGGAATTGAACCCAGGGCCTTAGGCACTGGAGGCAAGTGCCTTAACTGCTGAGCCATCTCTCTAGCCCCTACACTTATTTTTTTAATTGAGATGTGTGTGTATGGGCATGCCAGGGTATCTTGTTGCTGCACAAGAATGTGAGATTCATGTGCCACTTTGCATCTTGCTTTATGGGAATCATACCTGAGCTGTCAAGCTTTGAAAGCAAATGCCTTTAACAGCAGAGATCTCCCCAACCCTATTTTGCGTTTTTGCTTTTTTAAATATTTTATTTACTTGGGGGGAGAGGCAGACAGAGAGAATGGGCAGGCTAGGGCCTCCAGCCACTACAAATGAATTCCAGATGCATGTGCCACCTTGTGCATATGACTTTATGTGGCCACTGGGAAATTGAACTTGGGTCCTTCTGCCTTGCAGGCAAACTCCTTAACCTCAAGCCATCTCTCCAGGCTCCATATTTTGTGTTTTTAGAAGACAGGTTCTTGTTACACTGCCCAGGCTGGCCTTGAACTCATAATCCTTCTGCTTCAGTCTCCTAAATAATGGGATAAAAGGGACGCACTGTCATTTCTGACTACCTGTTTTGTGTTTTGTTTATTTTGAGGCAGTGTCTTACTCTTACAGACTGACCTGGAACTCACTCTAGCTCAGGCTAGCCTTTTAACTCATGGTAATTCTCCTTATCTCATCCTTCTGAGTGCTGAGATACAGGCCTGAGCTCCCACACCCAGCTTCCTGTATATATTTTTTTTAATTGTGAGTCTTTTTTTTTTAATTTGTTTTTCCCAAGGTAGGGTCTCACTCTAGTCCAGGCTGACCTAGAACTCACTCTGTAGTTCCAGGCTGGCCTCAAACTCACAGTGATCTTCTTACCTCTGCCTCCCAAGGAGTACTGGGATTAAAGGTGTGCACTACCAAGCCCAGCTAGTTGGGGATCTTATTATGTTGCCCAACCTGGTATTAAATTCTTGGGCTCAAGTGATTGTCCTGTCACAGCCTGCTGAGGAGCTTGGACCACAGATGCAGACCACTGTGCCCAGTTCCTGCCCACTTTTTTGATTCTAGATGATTTGTTTTTTGTCTTTTTCCTTAGGAAAATTCTAAGGCCTTAGAAAAAAGAAAGCCGGGTGTGGTGGTGCATGCCTTTAATTCCAGCATTTAGGAAGCAGAGGTGGGAGGATTGCTGTGAGTGAGTTTGAGGCCAGCCTGAGACCACAATTCCAGGTCAGGCTAGAGTGAGACCCTACCTCAAAAAGCAAAAAAAAAAAAAAAAAAA
>PVHP010024305.1:0-12381 GCA_004024765.1 Zapus hudsonius
ATCATACATGATGTAAATACAATGCATTCAGCTCAACTCTTAAGTCCCCACAGCTTTCAACTGATCCATAATACCAAAAATAAACCCATAATGGCACAGAACATTCACAATGCAAAACATGAGGCACAGCAAAAACAGATTGACCAATACAAGATTTTAAACAAACAGGGCACCATCAATCTCTAACTCCAAGTTCAATCATTCTAACCAATAACACAAGTCTCTTGGAGATTAAATTCTACCCCTCCAGCTCGGCTACTCACAGTCCGGGAAACTTCATCCGGTGCTGGCAGCTTGCCTTGGCACCCATCCATAGTCTTGGAATTCTTTGGGTCTCCATTGCAACCCACAATTCATCCTCATGGCCCCATCGGGCTCCATGCAGGCAACCTTGCACACCTGCTTCACATGCTGATGGCCGTTTTTCAAAAACAAAACTGTGTTGCAAATCCAATGACCCTCTCTTTCTAACCAATCTCCATTCCACAGAACCAGGTGGGCTACCAATTTGTTAATCCAGGGGGGGATCAAAGCATTCAGCCCCCTTACTTCAAAAGTCCGCATTCTTTCTGTTGTTCCAATGCAGACCAGCTGGCCCAATCTCAGTGGTTGTCATCTCTCAAACAATTGCAGGTGAACGGGCAGCAGTTTCGACCCAAAGATCTTCTTTCTGTGCCATCTTCATCTGCTCACACCAGTCCATCTTTACGTAACACAACCCTGCACAGGTTCCCAGGACATAGGCAGGCAGAACACAGTAAGCCTCTCACGCAAACTGCTTCTGGCACAGTCCTGACCAAGTTCTTTCTCCCCCTCGTAAGCCAAACCTCACAGTCCATAGTTCTCATTACATTCAGGTCTTTTAACTCTGAACATCACGCTGTACTCACAACACTGCGAGGCATCTCTTAGGCTGGGAGGTCAAATCCTTCCACATTCCTCCTGTAGATCACTTCCAGAAAACCAAAGCCACAAGATCAGGGTTCCAGCAGCAACAGATGACCCCACGTCCTGGTACCAAAACCGTTGGGGTCATCATTCTAGTTGCTGCGCAGAAAGAACCCAAACAAAAGTGGCTTGTTGAGGAATGGGTTTATTTGGCTTAAGGCCTTGAGGGGAGACTCCATTCTGGCAGGGAAAACGATGGCATGAGCAGAAGGCTGGACATCACCTCTGCCACAGCACTGCAAACAGCGGCAGGAAGGTGTGCCAAACACTGGCAAGGGGAAGCTGGCTTATAACCCCATAAACTCGCCCCCAACAACACAGCTTCATTGAGGTTGTAAAACCCAAACTGCCATCAGCTGAGGATCCATCAGAACACATTCAATTGTTTGTGGGGGACACCTGTATCAAACCATGACATGTCCATAAGTTAAAATAGTGATCATTGTCGGCATTTATGTAAGTATAGAATAACTTGTTTTGTTTGCATTATGGGGAGAGAATGCTAAAGACAGTAGCAATATTTTATTCCCTGGAAAAGCCTCCAGCTGTAAGATTTTGCTTTGGTGACTGAGGTTAACAGATGTCTTTGCATCCTTCATTTCCTTACACACTTTCTGTCCTATCATGTTTCTGCTTCTCTTTGTCTCATTTCCTCAAAGCCTATAAACTCCTGTAATCCTGAATCCAAATAATCAAAAAGCACAGATGTTGAATTTCTTGGGGGGGGGAAGACTGTGCAAGGTTTGCACTTCACTTTTACACAGAGAAATAAAAAGGAGTATGTAAGCCAGTTCTCACAGGGGCTCACAATGCGTATTTGTAGCATGTTTTGTGGTCAGTGCAGTCTTAGTTTAGGTCAGTCAGTTTAGTGACAACAATACAACTACCTCTATAACAACTATAGTTTATCAAAGAAGCAAATTATTTGAAAGGTAGGTGTCAGGTGCTTTTTGTTGAATTTATGAATCTCAGAACAGACCAGCAAGCAGGCTTTATCTCCATTCCACAGATCCAGATGTGAGGACCAGAGGTGAAGGATAACAACCCAAGACCTTTTACAACCCATCAATTTTCTTTGAGTTATCAAAGACAGAGTCATCACCTTCAGGGTACATTTTGAAAATTAATAAGCCTCAATATGCTATGTCTTACCATTTCTGTTCCAAAATGTTTAATTCGTTTTAATATTTTTGGTAAATGACAAAATGTGCATTATGGCAGCTATAATGGAAATATGTACAAATATATATATTTATATGTACCTATACATAGATGTGTTTATGTGTTAGAACATACCTTCTAAATTTCACTGTATTTTTTTGCATATGTATGTGTATATGTGTGTGCATGTAAAACTTAGACAGCAACTTATGTCATGGAATTTTTCTTTAAGCTTTCTCTGCCATGTCTTGTTATTAGTTCTTCTCCCTTTGTGACCACTTAAAGATTTATTTATCATCTACTATGGCATCTAACACACTACACTGTTCTGTAATTAATGTCATGGGCGACTGCTCTGCTTCTGTAAGCCCTTGGAGGACAGGGACCATTTCCTATTTATCTTTGTACCTGTAGAATGTGGTCTAGTGTTTGGAATTCACTTAAATGACTAATATGTTTTCGAATGAATTAAAAAAGTAATTAGTTTCTTCTTTCTGTAGCATTTTATGCATTGCCATGGCATTTCATTTTTTCCAAGTGATTTAGTTAGAATGTACTAGCATTGAAAATTCACTGGGAATCCTAAAATAACTAACATATGCTATAGAAATTGCTGACTAACCTAAAATATGAACCACAGTGTTTCTTTTCTGTAACCTATTTCTTTCCATTCATTATACTAAAAAAATGTGAAGCCATAAAGCCAGGAAGAGTTTTGAGTGGCTGTATCAGCTACAGCCTTTTCATTAGGCAGCTCAAAACCTAAACCAGATTAGACACCATTCTCTTTTCAAACGCTGCGTGAAGGGCCAGTTCTGTACATTTACTTAGCACCACACTCTGTGCTTTTGTTTCACTGAGGAAATGTTTCTGAATATAAAATCTGTACCTTCTAGTTTGGAGTTCAAGCACTACAGGTTAGGTCAAATGAACTTATAAGTGTAGAAACTCTTAGTGCTTTTCTATCAATCCAGGTAGGCTAACACATACCTGCTCAACCCCCAAGTCTTATGGTTTGCAATCAATTCAATATGTTTCTCACTGGCTGTAAATGTCCATTGGGGTTAGTTTTGAGTGTTTGGCATTGATCTGTTTGAGGCCCAGGCTGAGGAGCAGCTGCTGTCCAGAGAATTGCCATGGCAGATGAAAAAGAAATGAACTGGCAAAGTATGTCCTGGCTCCTGAGCCAACCACACAGAAATGGCACATGTCACTTTGTATTGGCCAAAGCACTTGTCACATTCTCACAGTCATATGGCCAACAATTAATTTTAGGTGAGCAGGAAGGCTCAATCTCACCACATTCCTGGAGAGGGTGAAAGAAGAAAGAGAAAGGAGAGAGCGAGACAGCTGGTGTATGTGCGGCAACCCTGATGACCACCACAGACTTCTCAGAACACTTTCTCCAGGCTGGCAGCAAGGAATCTAGAACCAAATCTATTTGGTTATTCAGACACAAAGACTAACTTTAGAATCAAAGACATTTATGCCATATTTGAGTTTTGGGCTTTATTTGAATATTTTAAAACATTAAACAATACAGAACAATACAATCACAATTTCCCTATCTTTTAAACTTTCCTGATTTCGAATTTTATTCCCTTTCAGAGTATAATCCCTGTTAAACCTATCTTTATGCAGAACTATGCCACCAACATGATTTCACACACAGGACCTTTCAATTGAATGTTGTTTAGTTGTCAGGCATGCAGTGAGGATCTCTCACCGGGGACACAGGGTCACTACGTGGGCTGCCCTGTGGAAATGTTTTGGTACCCTAGAGTCTCACCATGGTGACTCTCGGCGTTTGTTGTTCCTGAGGCTTAGTTGAGGAGTTGTAGTGCATATCAACTCCCTGTTCGTTCACGGAGCTGGGTAAGCAGAGGCTTGGAATAGCTGTGAGCTGGCGAGAGACGAAGACTCTCGGGAAAATGCGGCAGTGGGCAGTTCTCATTTATTGTATAGATAACAGTTGTTTATACAGAGAAAAAAGGCAGAGGTAGGAGCATAGGCAGCAAGGGGATTGGTAGGGGCAGGATCTGTGGGCATCTCATTAGTTGATTGGTAGGGGCCAGTACCCTTTGATTCCTATTTTGCATAGATAAATTGAGGGGGCTATGTGACATATAGAATGGTGAGGCCAGCAAAGGAAATGTAACCTTATTGTTTAGGTTTGTTATTGCAGCTGGACTAAGTTTAGACCTTGAATTGCCTGATTATCTCAGGGCACAGCTGTGGCCTGCCTGGAGGCTGGAGTGTCCAGGATTTTGCTAAGATTTATAGGAGTCCTCAAACTGCCTCAACTTCCTTAACAGAAGAAGACAGTCCCAGAAGCCTGTCAGACTCAGCAAAACCCTATCCTCCATGCCTCCTTGCAGAGTACCACAGGCGTTCATCTCTATCATCCATTCTGTTGGATTCATTGGGTTCGTGAATCTGTGCATACATGTCTTTTTACCACCCTTCAGTCATTATCTAAATTACATAAATGGATTCTTCCTATCCTGGTTTCACTTGTCTCTTTCTAGAACTTGGTAGACTTATTGAGTATACTCAGTCTATCTTCTAGGTTTCTAAACTTGTCTTCTATGTATTATACCTGGAGTATCTCATGGTTTCATGTTGATGATTGTTTTTTAAAAGATCTACTTTCTAGTTTCTAGTT
Organism: Zapus hudsonius; assembly: GCA_004024765.1. Classification (NCBI taxonomy): domain Eukaryota; kingdom Metazoa; phylum Chordata; class Mammalia; order Rodentia; family Dipodidae; genus Zapus; species Zapus hudsonius. Next base: position 4,775 of record PVHP010024305.1, read on the forward strand.
GTCTTTTTAGTCTATTCTGTTATGAAGCTTACCCACCGAGTTCTTAATTTTAATAATTCTCACAGCTGATAAACTGGCTTAGCTATTCCTTACATCAACCTGCTTATATTTCTCATCTCAGAGCTTAGTTCTTCACATATTTATTTCTAGCCATCATTTTAAATTCTGTGTCTATGGACTCTGATTCTCTAAACTATTTATAAGTTTATGGACTCACAGCATCCTGCTTTCTTAGTGTTTAGTCATATTTAAAGGTTGGTTAGTCATTTTTCTTGTAATGAATGCAAAGACTTCTTTGTCTTGAGTGTCTGCGTGCACCACCAGTCCATGACCCTCCCTCTAAACTGGCAAAACTAATAAAGTTAAGTTGTTCCTAGATTTGTACAATAGCTTTCTCCTTTACATAGAATTGTGACCAACACGTCTTTTAAGCTTTAAATAACGTTGTAAAATAATTTCAGCTTTTGAAATATCACAAAAACGTTAAAAAATTCTCAAGTATCAAAACTATAATAGTAACAATGGTACCTATAATTTTTAGAGCCTTATCAAAAGAAGAAAAATAAAGCTGTATAAATCCAAAGAATAAAGTTTACCCAGGCAACTAAAATGCATACATTATTCAAATTATTATCTTCACTTTAATGATATAATTTTCCTTCCCTTCCCTTTATTTCATTTGTCTTTTTTTTTGTTTGTTTTGAGACATATCACTACTAAATATCCCAGACTGACCTTGTATTGTGTCAGCCTCCAGAATTCTGGGATTTACAGTTTGGGCATAGTGATGATTTCCTGGGAGGCTGGGAGTTCAAACTGATGCTCTAGACCTGGTTTTTCCTTTTCTTTCTGTACCTATATCCCCCCCCCCACTCTTTTCCACAGTACAAAATTCTATTAGGTAATAACAAAGAGAAACAACAGTAACATTAAACATTTTCTCTTTTTGAGATAAAATTGTCCCCCCCCCCATTACATGAAGTATACAGTAACAACCTAGGAAAAGAAAAAGGGAAAAAAGAAAAATAATAGTTTCTTTTGTATATTCTTTGTATTCACAATGAAATAGAAGGCATGGCCTGAGCTTACAGGGTCAGATTTCACTGTCTGAGTGTTCATCCTTTTCTTCAGTGTCACTCCCAGGGGATAAGGTAGACCCTAAGCTTTCATGAACACATTGTTTCCAAAACTGTCTTAGTTGGGGTCTCAGTAGGGAGCTCTCTGAGTTCATCTTCTGTGTGGAGAAGGTAACTCCCAATATCTTCTGGTTGTATCTACTATCCCATTGCTGGCAAACAACCTGTGTTCTGTATCCAGAGAGAGACACACATACTTCTTCCTACACACCCTTCACTGTGGAGAAAGTGGGACCATTGTTTTTTTTTTACATTCATGAGATATTATTGTTTATTAATAAATTAACTTGGGATAACAGATATTTACAGAATGTTCTACCCCAAAGACACAAAATATACATTCTTCTCAGCAGGGCATGGGACTTTTTCTAAAATTGCTCACATCTTAGGTCACAAATCTTCCCTAAACAAATTCAGGAAGATTGATGTAGTTCCTTGCATCATATCAGACCATAGTGCATTAAAGGTAGAAATTAACAATGGAACAGGATCCAGAAATTACACAAAGAACTGGCGCCTGAATAATTTGCTCCTAAAAAATGATTTGGTCATCCATGAAATAAAACAGGAAATTCAGAATTTTCTAGTAATAAATGGTGATGATAACACATTTTATCAGAACTTGTGGGACACAATAACAGCAGTCCTGAGGGGAAAGTTCATTGCGCTAAATGCCTTCATGTCAAAGACAGAGAGGTCTCAAATCAATCGCCTAACCACCCACCTAAGATCTTTGGAACAGACAGAAAAGCTAACCCGAGGAGTACAAGACCTCAGGTCCTGGTCACTGGTTCCTTCCCTCACTGAGCTGTTGACCAAAGTGACCCATGAGGTTACAAAAACAAGACAGAATTCTGTCTAAGCTCTTGGGTGCCCTCCCCAGGCCTGAGGCCAAACCCTGTTGCTGAAGAAACCACAAATGCCATCGATCAGCATCGAGAGACCCTTCGAGGTCTGGAATTTTAACCAGTCCCCAGATGGCAGTTAGTGCAGTGCTGGAAGGCACTACACAAGCTGCCAGGGGAAGCAGATCAAGAACAGCTAGAGTAAACAGACCACTGGCATGAAACAACTCCTACTGGGAGAGAACAGCAAACCAAGAAAGGAGCACTTGTGCAGTGGAGGAGCCTGAGCCTGGGGGAGACAATCAACAGCTCTTAAATTTGGCCAAATATTCCACTCAGTGAGGGGGAACCCTTGATTTGAACTGGGGATTCAGGGCGATATGCACCGGATCCCGTACTCTTGGGCTCCCAATAAATGATGCACTATGTGAACGTCTGACGGGGAGGCTTCTAAAAATAGAATGTCAGTAATCCTGAATGGTGTATATTTATTAACCTATACTGATCTCACTCTCTGATGGAGATTGTGTTTGTGTTTTTCAGGATGTAGTGAGAGAGCTGTTTCACACATAACCCTACCAATCGACCGCAGGCAGAAAGCTGAGATCCTGGCAAGAGATGAGCCACCACAGTCATATCATGGAGGATCCATCGGGAACCCTGCAGAGAATGACGGGATGAACAAGGGACCCACAGTCACAGCCATTCAATCAACACAAGATAAGCCAGTGAGACAGTAACCAATGATTTTCGATACAAAGACCCCTAAGCTCACAACATTAAAGAAGCCTTAATACCCACCCACCACGACTCAGGGAACTGAGCAGAAGAGGGGGCGGAAAGATTGTGAGAGCCGTGGTGGGGGAGATTATCCGTGGCATGGCACCCCTCAGTAACAACACACTTGGGTCAGGAGAACCCTGCTGAATACTAGGCTATCCATGGTCCCCTACCACGAAGACTGATCCAGACGGCCCATGGAGGAGGATATCCAGGTGACTGGGGATGGGGATGGGGTGCAATGAGGAATTGGGGATAAGAACTCATTGTTGGCCCACTAAACAATGGACAATAAAAAAAAAGAAAAAAAGAAAAAAAATTGACTCGTGATAATACAACCCAAAATACCAACATATTTTGCAGCTAAGCAAAATGTTTTCTTTACATCCTTACTTTCTACATTGTTTTAGCAGCTGCATCTTTCAGTGTTCTTTTTTTGGTTGCTAATGTCCTTTATATATTTCATTTTTGTGGTACTGGGGATTGAACCTAGGGCCTCACACAAGATACACAGGCACTCTACACTGAGCTGTATCGTCAACCCTCTTTTCATGTCTTTCTTTTGAGATCAGGTTTTACTAAGTTAGCTAGGCTGGTCTTGAGCTCACTGTGTAGACCAGGTCTGCCTCCGGGTTGTGATCCTCCTGCCTCAGCCTATTGGGTGACTTGGATTTCAGGCTTGGGCACCATGCCTTGCTGCTGGTTCCCTGCATTCAAGCTGATTAGCATTGTCTGCTCTCGAGAAAATCCTCATCATGGCCAGACTTGTCTTTCAGAAGTTCATTGTGTCTTCTAGGTTTGTTAGAAGAGTAGAGTTGATTTTATCTGGAAGATGGGCTGGAGGCTCTGTCTGAGAAGTTATGACTGGTCACCTCCCAATTCCATTGACTTGATCACAGAGCTCTGAAGGGTGGAGGCAGAATAACATATTGTCTTTCATTATGTTAACTTTTCATGCTGAAGGTGGATCAGTTAAATTCTCATTGCTGGGACAAAACACCCAACCAAAACCAGCTTATGGGAGGAAAAGATTCATTTCAGGCTTACAAGGAGATTCTTTAAGTGGTGGAGGCAGCTCCACCACTTAAAGCTCATTATACACATCTGTGGTTGGGGGGGGCAGCACAGACTAGGCTAGCTCTTGAACATTCTGTAGGTTAGACTAATGAACTTCAAGGTCCACCCTAAGCAACAAACATTCAGCAAAGCTTCACCTCCCAAAAGCTCCACCAGCTGGAGACTAAGTAGGAAGCTTAACCACAAACATCTGAGACTATGGAGGACATTTTACATTCAAGCCTTAGGATACTCTTCCCATTCTTTCTGATCCCCCTCCCTCTGTGGCCAGGTTGTAAGCCTCCTTTAGTGTTGAGTTCTTAGCAGCCTTGGATTTTCTGCTTTGATGAGTTTGAGTCTCTCCAGTGTCTACAATCATCTCCCTGGAGGAGGTTCTCAGGCTAGCAGTGAGAGCAGCACTCATATAACAACTTTTTTAATTGACAATTTTCATACATTACATATTGTAGTTTGCTCCTAACATAATAAGTGCTCCTGTTACCTTCTTCTGTCCTCCTTCTCCCATCCTCCTTCCACTGAACCCCTTCCTCCGTCCTTCTGACTAGTTCCTCTTTTACTTTGTGGTCTTTATTTTTCTCTTGCAACATCCATGACAGAATGCTGATGGGTCCAATATTGTGCAGGTCTTGCACAACAGGCAACAGTCACTATGAGGTCATGAATGCAATGACCTGGAATACAGTGTCTTCCATAGCACTCCTCATCAACTGGCTCCTACATTTTTTTTCTGCCCCATTTTCTAGAGTGTTCCCTGAGCCTTGGAGGGCATGGTAGAGATGCTACATTCAACACTGAGCATGGTACCATCCCTTGTTACTAGTACTTTGAGTAGTATAAGTCTCCCCAATAGTCACCACCCACTGCAAAGAAGGTGGGAGCAGCATTAAGCTATCTTCATAAGCATAAATATTTAGAGGACAATTTTAGGGATGCAACATATCCTTTTAACCACAGTAGTAGTAGCTTCTTGCCAAGGGCCTGTGACCTGCTCCGTCATAGGTTTTTGACAAGATTTTTCAGTATCAGGCATGAATTCCCTCCTGTGGAGCAGGCTTTAATCCAATCGGAGAGTAGTTAATTGCCAGTAATGCCACTATTGCACAAGTGGGCACATCTTGACAGTATTTTTATGCTGCAGCCTTGATGATAATAATCCCTTCTCCCTTCTCTCTCATTTGAAAATCTTCAGTCTTTGCTCATAAGGTTTTCTGTTGAGTAGATGAGGCTCACCAACATTATGGAACATAATCTGCTTTACTCAAAATGGACTGGTTTAAATTTTAGTCACATGTAAAAAGTAACTCAGGACTGGAGAGATGGCTCAGCAGTTAAGGCACTTGCTTACAAAGCCTGGGTTCAATCCCCCAGTACCCACATAAAGCCAGATGCACAAAGTGGCACATGTGCATGAGTTTGTTTACAACGGCAGGAGGCCCTACCACATTCATACTCTCTCTCTCTTGCCACCTCGTTCTGTCTCTGTCTCAACTGAAAGTATGTTCATATAACATATAGTTGGTATTTGGCCAAATATCCGGATACCATAATCTAACTAAGTTAGCATGTTAATTATCCATTAATGGCCAACATCTTGGATGGTTTTGGGGATTAGGTAGCTTTTTCTCTCAAAAGAATACCAATAGGTTTGCTTAACTGAGTATTTATTTCTAACTGTAATTTCCCTGCTTTATGTCTTTTTTTTTTCCTCCTGATTTCTGCATGTAGTTTTTTCTAAAATTCTTTTTGGATGGGTAGCTATGAGAAATCTCTGTGTCATCCTTAGTATGTAAACTATGGAACATGAGCTTGGACAGCTGTGCCAACTACCCTTCCCCCTCTGAATTGAGCAAGTCATGGCAGGGATGGCTGCACAGGAGTGCCCCAGTCTTGAACAACTGCACCCTCTGTCTACCCTCTCATTAGGATTCACTGTCTATAGTCTTCTGTGCAAACTGTAGATGACAATGATGGTGGTTTGAATGTTAAAGTATGTCTCCCATAGACTCAGGTGTTTTATGAAACTTGTAACTTGGGTCTCCAGCCATCTGGCAGGAGGAGGTGAAACTAGGGGAAGATCCTGGTGTCCAGCCCCAAGGTGTGTTTGAGGGTGGATCTGATTTCAGCCCAAAGGTGTGGAGAGCAGAGTGAACTCTGGTGGGATTCCTGTCTGCTGGGGTTTCCTCTCTGTTTGGACCTGTAAGCCTGAAATAAATCCTGTTCCTCCCATAAGCCATGTCTGGTTTGGATGTTCAACCCAACATTGTGGACCTGTCTCCAAAAACAATGTTCTAACTCTAATCTGGGAAAATATGTAGGAACAAAATCATAATGAATTATGTATGGCTTTTGTGTATATGTAAAATGAGAGTGCTTTACACTCCTGAATCCAGAGTGCAGCCCTTATGACCTGATTCCTGAGCTCCTTGAGTTATTCAGGAACCCTCCATGAATTTGTCCAGCTGAGGCTTTGATGTGGCAAAGATTCCAAAGTCAGCCTCCTGGAGACTGTAGTCAGTTCTCTCTGTTGTTTACCTTAAATGATTATTCTTAACACTTTTCTAAGCTGGGAGAGGAAAACCAGGTGGTATGTAATTTACGTTTTTTCTTTCCCCCTATATTTATTGTTAATAATTAGATACATTGTATGAGCAAGTCTTGTGATGGTACCCCCATTTCCCTCCTCCCTGTCCTCAACCTGCTTTGTACCCTCCTCAGTGGGCTTGATGGACCAGTCTTTGGGATAGGATGTTATGGATTGTACAAGAGATAGCCAGTCTTTTTTCTTTGTGTGTTGTTGCTTAGGGAGGCAATGACTCTGGATATTCTCCCCCAACCATGGCTCCTACAATCTTTCCACCCCCTCTTCCTGAGTCATGGTGGGTGAGTCTTAGGTCTGCTTTACTGTTGAGTTCTTAAGAGTCTCTGGATTTCTGCTTTGGACTTTGTTGGGTATCCTCAGAGTCTGTCTCCATTATCTTTTCACACGTCATCTGACTTGCTGTGGAGGAAGGTCTCTTGCTCATCTGGCCACTTTAATTTATATTTTAAGAAGAGAAGAAACTGGCTGGGGATGTAGCTCAGTTGGTTGAACACTTGTTTAGCATGCAATAATCCCTGAGTTCAATCCCCAGTATTGCATAAAAATTGGACCCTAATCCCAGAATTTACGAGGTGGAAGCAGGAGGATCAGAAATTCAAGGTCACTGTTAGCTACATAGTGAGTCTGAGGTTGCCCTGGGGTACCTGAGGCCCGGTCTCAAGAGGATGAGCTGTTGTAGTTTGCTTCTCATTGCTGGGACAAAAAAACTGGACCAAAAGCAGTTGTTGGTAGTAAAGATTTTACTATTTTATTTTTATTTTTTGGCTTAAAGTCTTGAGGGGAAGTTTCATCATGGCAAGAAAAAGACGGTAGAGCAGAGACTGGTCATGACTTCTGGTCATAGTAGCTGGCGGGAAGCAGCAGGGAAGGGAGTTGAGCTCTGGAATGGGGAAGCCCAAGGCAATGCACTTCCCACAATACAATGTCATTCAGGGCTCTGTATCCCAAATAGGCACAAGTTGAGGACCAAGCATTCAACACACATGAGTCTACAAGGGACATCTGATTCAAACCACCACAACTGTATATGTATCACATTCAACTTCTTGGGTGGTCCTATATTATACAATTTGACATTACTGGGAATTTTTTAAAAAATATTTTATTTATTCATTTTCAAGCAGAGAAATACACACACACACACACACACACACACACAGAGAGAGAGAG
>PVHP010024305.1:12481-26689 GCA_004024765.1 Zapus hudsonius
AGAGAGAGAGAGAGAGAGAGAGAGAGAGAGAGAGAGCGCGCACCAGGGCCATCTCCTTGTGGATCTGCCATATGTGGGTACTGGGGAATTAAACCCAGGGCCTTAGGTACTGGAGTCAAGTGCCTTAACAGCTGAGCCATCTCTCCAGCCCCCATTACTGGGGAATTTTTCAGGTCAGTGAAGATGACATAGTACAGTAGTTCTTCAATAAATTAAATAATCATTTTTAAATCCCAAATTTTATCATTCCTCTGTTTTTTTTTTCTTCATAGAAAACCCTCCCTGATTGCTCAGCTGATTCTAGTTATTTTTAACTTTTTTTTTACCCCTTGTTTGGGAAACCTGGCATTATCACACCAGAGAATACAATAGAAATGCCTATTATAATCTTAGCCAACTATTATTATATCATATTATATAGGACCAAGTCTTCATATTCTCATTGTTCTTGATTGGCAGCGGCTAAATATGGCACACATATTTCCCCAAGGTAAAATCAAGGATGTAGGCATGGGGTTTCTGTCCCGTCCAGGTAATATTAATTTAGGCTGCAGGAAAGTCAACTTGTGTTTATATATGAACTTGAGACAGGCACTGATTTTAAGCCACTAAGATTTTGGCAATTTGTCACAGCAGCCTCTCGGAAACTAATACAGTGCTTGTGACTCAGCCTGTATACCTTCACCTCTAGAATCTTCTGGCTTCTCCTGGCCACTGCCAAGCCTACTCTCTTAATGGTCTCTGTAATGCAGGCATCAGTTACCAGATGCAGTGACTTCTTTATAATGATGTCAAGCGTGGGATTTACTGTCTTCAGGGAGGGTTTTCTTTGAAGAAAAATTACTCAGAGTAACAATAAACTTTGGGATCTATAAATGATTATTCAATTTATTGAAATTATGAATGAAAAATACAAACTAAAGCGTAAAACAGTAATTATTTTTTTTAGCTCCCAGGTTCACCTCAGATATATTACTACATGCTGAGAGCAGCAGACATTAAGTATCACATTTCACAGGAATCTTTGTTTGCTATTGGGGGAATGTTTATTATTAATTTCATTAGCCGAACTCACTTACAGTTCACCATTTATTTAAGAATATGATATATTTAATTTGTCTCATAAATACAAAAGTTTTTGTTTTCATAAACCAAGTTTTCTTTTCTTAATTTATTTTTATAAATCTAAAAATACATTTGTGGTAAAATTTAATTTCTGTTAATAGATGCCAACTAAAACTACTAGTAGATTCAGTTATACATTTTCAATTGGAATTATAAAAGTTGGAACTATTATTTGAAATACCTAGTATTCTGAAAAAAATGTACGTGTATAAAACCTACTACAGAGGCTGTGGAGATGACTCAGCAGTTAAAAACACTTGCTTGCAACTCCTGTCATCCTAGGTTTAATTCCCAAGCCACCCATGAAAGCCAGACTCTAAAGTAGCACACGTGTCTAGCATTTGTATTGGCAAGAGGCCTTGGTGCACGCACACACACACACACACACGTGCACACATGAGTATACTCATAACACACTAGCAAATAGATACATAAATAAATTTTAATAATTAAGTACAAATATTACTATGGCAGTTTTGATTTTTTAATACATTTCTGTGCTTTTAAAGTCCTGTTGGGGTTGAAAATATTTACTCATTTAGGAAACATCTATACTTTCCAAAACAATTTTGAGAGATTATTTCCCAACTGTCAGAATTTGTGTAACAACAGGAATATTTGACTAAGATACAAATTAGATTTTTGTTGTCAACACTGATGGGATATTTGTGGTTATGGTCAGTAAACAGTATTGTTAAAAGAGACAGCTCTTTCCTACCCTTTGGCTTACAAGGCTGAAGATCAGTTTCACATCCATTTTCCATATTGACACATCCTTTGTGTTTATTACACCTTTAACATGGAGTTTCAGAAACTGGTTTTTCTATGAAAACTCACCTGAAAATTATGTCATTTGAAGTTCTATGTTTAAAACACTCTGGGCTATGCTGTCCCCATTCTTAGTTCCCAATAGTACAGTAAAGACTCTCAGATATCCTAGAGTGAAAATATTTCCTTATCTTGTTTTAATCTAGTATATTTGAAATCATGAAACATTTCCCCTGATTAATTTACTAACACCTCATAGAACTATGGGCTTGAGAAATGCCCCTGGAATCTGCCTGGCCTTTCTGTTCTCATTACTCTCACTTAGCCCAGGCCCCCTTTGTCTCCTGCTTAGATTAGTCTATTAGCTCTTCTAAATAGAATCTCTGCTTCTTTTCTGTCTCATTTTCAGTCAGCTCTTTAGATGCAGCTGGGGTGACCTTTGCACAACACAGCTCTGATTGAGCCCCAGAGTGGAAGGAACAATAGATTTGGATTGGACTTGTTGTTTTTTCCACACTGACTAGCAGTGTAATCTTGGAAAATATATGCTGTTTGTCTGGGTCTCTATTTTTATTTTTTTATAATAAAAAAATCAGCAAATTGTTCTAGAGGGTTCTATTATCTTTTCTTCCCTTCCTTTCTCCCTTCTTCCATCCCTCCTTTTTTTTTTGAGACTGACCCTTGCTGTGTAGACCAGAGTGGCTTAAAACTCAAAGCAATCCTCCTACCTCAGCCTCCATAGAGCTGGATTACAGGTGATCACTAGTACACCTGGCTTTCAATTATTCCTTTCAGCCATACAACTACATACTTCTATGAAAATGCCAATTTTTTCAATCCTTTGAAATTACGCTGGTCTAGCTCTTTCTAACTTAATTTCCTATGTTCCTTTTCTCCCTAAGTGCACACTGTTGTGTAAGCAGTTGCATGCATCCTGTGTGCACACATGTGGAGGAGGCAAGAGGAAAATGTTGGGTGTTCATGTTGTTTTCTGGAGAAGCAGTCTCTCACTGAACCCTGAGCTGCCATTTTTGGTTAGACTGGCCTACCAGCGAGTCCTTTTTATTCTCTTGTCTCCTCCTACTACAGGACTGAGGTTCCAGGTCTCTGAGGCCATGCCTCGCTTTTTATGTGGGTGCTGGGGATTGAACTCGAATCCATCCTATATTATCCCCTGAGCCATCTCCCTACCCATCAACCTTGTCTATTATAACTCTTATCTTTCTGCCCATATATATTTATGTATATATCCTATTTATCTACAAAGCTGCAAATGAAATCAGTGACTATTACTCATAAACAAAAGCCAGAAGCTGTCATTTTACATATACTTATTTCCCTGGTTCATTGATTTTACTGCCAACAGAGGAAGTTGTATGCTAAGTATATAATGTTTTGGACAGTTAGAGACCTGAACCCCCAATGAAAATAGTGTTTTTTTCATTTGGAAATAAGACATAATATGAGGAGGGAACTAGAAAACTTCTGGGCTATATATTAACTAAATGATGAGTTTTTATTGTCAACAGTACTAAAATCACAAAATATTAAAACTATTAAAAATTAGATACTTGTGCAGTACTTTTTCTAGAAGTTGGTAGCTTTATAATTTTCTCCTTTGATATTCCCTTATAAAAAGCAATTTAAGCAAATAAAGGTCCTTCTATTGATAGGAGAAATAAAGGCTGTCATAATATTGACACTTTGGCTATTTCATCAGTTTCCAGTTTGTCTTTGTCTGAGGTCCAAGTCTTTCATTTGAACCCTTTTTATGTGTTCTTTAGACCGTTAATGTGTTTTTTACATTCCAAGTCCCATAATGCTCAAATTAAGCCAGAATAATTATATTTCAGTGCATACGGTCTACATACTTCATTTGTAACAAAATAAAACAGATTCAAACAGTTCTTTCTTACACATTATATATAGGTTTATACATTAGAGAAATAAAATCCTGCCACTTTAAATTTCTCCTCATAGATTAAACATGATTTTTCTTTTTTTGCAAGAGCCTTGGAATAGCTTCTGTCAGAGGAGGGCTGCTGTGATTAGAGGAGGAACGGTGTCGTGCCTGCCATTTGAATAAGGATTTAGTGAGGTCTAGAATGCTGAGCTAGGCGGGAAGAAGCTTGAAATATACATCAAAGGGAATTTAATCCAGGCAAAAACTAAAAATAAAAAGGCCCATTTCATGGAGACATGCTAGTAAAAAAATGTAGCATTTTGAAAAGGAAAAATATCTGAAAAAATAAAATAAATAAACAACCTGGAAAGGGAAGACATGATGTTTCTGGTGACAAATACCCTGCAAGATCTCATGCGCCTCAGAGGACTAGTGTTCACACTGGAGAAGTGTGTGCTGCTTTAACGTTTTACCTAGCTCTCTGAGAAGCTATGAGTTGACCCTCCTGATGAGTATCTTTGGAGTTTAAGTGGAAACAACTGAGATCATGATATTGCTGTCACCAGATATCACGGGGAGCATCAGTGATCCTGATACTAGTATCTCTGAGATGGGAGCATCCATTGAATACTCAGAACCTACAATTTGGGTTGGTTACCTATAGTTAGTGAAATAGATGTGTGACCCCTAATTTATATGCTGGAACCTTATCTTCAGTATTAGAGTATTTGTAGGTAGGATCTTTGGGAGACAATTCTAACACAAAGATGGACTTCTTATGGGATTATTTCTTGTGTAAAAGAGGCTGTAGAGGGTTCTCTTATACTTTCACTATGAACTGAAAGTCAAGCCTTCAAGAAGCACCCAGTATGCAAGTACCTCGGAATACCCACCTGCCAGAACTATCAAGCAATATTTTGAGCCACCCAGGCTATGTTTTTCTTTAGAAACCTAAACATACCAGGACAGTTTAGCTTCAAGGCTAGCTATCTTGGTAGCAGGTTACTACCTATAGTCACTAGGTCTTTCCTCTCAAATCCATATTTTATTAAGCAGAATAAGTCTATATTATGTGCCTAGAGATACACTAGAATTTCAGGTAGGTCACTTGTCACTGGTGGCCAAGAGAATATTTATCTATTTTGTTTGTTTTGCTTGGGGAAATAGTTCAAAATGCTAATCACCCTGCTGGCAGCTGAACAGTTTCATTTTCATACACAAAATAACAATACCTGAAAATGGAATACATTTTTAAATCATTATATGGAGAGTATGGTAGTTGTGAATTGGACATACAGGAATCATTCAAATGATTAACTTTTACATAGTGACATTACTATTACTAGAGACTGTCTTTCTAGCAGAATGTTTAGGAACTTTTCACGATTATTTAGAAAAACATATACCCATCATTTTTGAAAATAGAAGATTTTTTAATAAGATAAAGGACTATGTTTGTTCCTTGGGTGTGCATATTATTTACCACTAGCAAATGAATTAATGATCCTCAACAGGATCATTAATGTGATGTCTTGGAGTGCTTAGCTCTGGAAGACATTTAATGATATTTCTATTTATTTTTACAACACATACTTAAACTTAATTTTATTTTTGACAATTCCATATGTGTATATAATTCATTTGGATTGTATTCCACCCCCATCACCCTTGATAGCTCCAGCTCACGCCCACAGAACTTCTTCCCACCTCACCTTCTTCCTAATTTCACATCTTTAAAATATTTTTTTCAGGGGGGAGTGCTGGAGAGATGGGCTCAGTGCTTAACGTGTTTGCCTGCAAAGCCCAACAACCTGGGTTTAATTCCCCAGTATCCATGTAAAGCCAGATGTACAAACTGGAACATGCATCTGGAGTTTGTTTGCAGCCCTGGCATGACCATTCTCTCTCTCTCTCTCTCTCTCTCTCTCTCTCTCTCTCTCTCTCTCTCTCTCTCTCTCCCTCTCTTAAATAAACAAAAATATTAAATTTTTTTTTTTGGTTTCTCACTGAGTTAAATTAGAGTTGCTCGTGTGAGCATGGTGTGGAGATTATTTATTGAATTATGGGCAGTTTACTAATGGATATACCACTAAGGAACATAGCTCCCCTAACTCAGCCACCATTAACTGCCAAGGGCCCCTCTAGAAGGAGTGGGGTCTCACGAGCCCCTCCCCCATCCATGATAGGATGTTGAGAGGCTCAATCTTGTGTAGAAAACCATAATTTTTGTGAGTTCATGAATGTAATGTCCATGTAATGTCTAGAAAATGGAATTCCACAGCACTCCTCCCCATCCTTGGCGCTTACCTTGTTTCTGTTCCTTCTTTTATGAGGTTCCCTTGGAGGAGATGCTAAATATCTCCTTTAGGGCTGAATACATAACAGTCACTTATTCTCAGCACTTTAACCAGCTAGGCATCTCAGCATTAATTTATGCTCACTGCAAAATGAGAGTTCTGGGATTGAAGCTGAGAGAAGAACTAAACTACGTGTATAAACACGAAGATTTAGAAGGCAGTTGGACAACCTGTTTCTTTAGAATAACAATAGCAGTAATTCCCCCCTGGGGTTTATCACCTCCTCAGTGATGGGATTTTGACTAGGCAGACAGCACCAGGCATGAATTTCCTCCTGTGGAGCAGGCTTCAAATCCTGCCAGAGAGCAGTTGGTTACTAGCCAGCAGGGAGGAAATTTCAGCCAAGTTCCAGTTTACCTTTTCTTTGTCCTGTATCCAACGTGTACAACACATAATTTTGAAACTAAATTACATTTATTTTTGTTTTGTTTTTTCGAGGGTCTTGCTCTAGCCTAGGCTGACCTGAAATTAGTCTCAGGGCATCCTCGAATTTATCACAATCCTCCTACCTCTTGCCTCCCAAGTGCTGGGATTAAAGGCATGCACCACCACATCTGGCTTCGAGTTTCATTTTAGTACCAGTTTAGTTTGAGGTTGGAGTTTAGAATATACTGTTTTTTTTTTTTAAAATATCTTGGAGTATTTGCTTTGCTGGTAATTATTAGCTAATTTGCTAATACCATTTCTGATGAAATGCATGAAAGGCAATTTATATAAACACCTTCTATCTGTAATACAATGGACATTGATATTCATGATTATGCCCATGAGACATTCTAAGATATGAAAAAGGTGCTGAATTAATAAAAGTTAAATTATCTTTGGTGCAGTTGTAGAGTTAGTGTCTTTGACTGTATTCAGTTTAACAACTGATTATTCATGTACAGTATATTTCAATTTCTCAGAATAGAGCCTATAAAATTTATGAACAGATTGAGTTCACACAATATATTTGTATATAATTTTGTTTGGAAGTAGAAAAATATGCTTCTATGAAAACAATGTCATATTGTTTATACAGAAAAGTTTATTGTGTATTTATTATGCACCAGGCACTTCAGAGATAAAGGAAAGATGACTAATACTTCCTCAAAGACATTACAATTTTATGGGAATGAATGGTGCATGACAGTGTGGTAGAGATAAGGGCAGAGGGCTCTGGGACTCAGACAGTGGGCATGGGAATCATTGTAGGGACCAGAAAAGGCTTTATGCAAAGAACAATACCTAGTTCATTAAAAAAAAAGAATAAATGAGGGGCTAGGAAACTATCTCAGTGGATAAAATGCCCGAGGACCAGAGTGTGGATCCTCAGCGCCCACATAATGCCAGGTGGGTGTAGTAACTTTCCTGTAATCTCAGTGCTCAAGAGGCAAAGACAGAGGATCCATGACGCAAACTGGCTAGTTGAATAGCTGAATTGGTGAGCTCTGGGCTCAAGCGAGAGAACCTGCCTTGCATAAATAAAGTGAAGAGTGATTCAAGAAGACATCTGATGTCAACCTCTGGCATGTGCATGCATGCCTGCAAACACGTGCACCTATATGTATACAAATATGGACATACATATACATGCACACCACACACATACCAAAAAGGAATAAAAAGAACAACAACAACAACAACAAAAACCCAATCAAAGAACAGTTGGTTACTCCATAACTTATGTGTACTATTGCACCTGTGGACACATCTTGCCTGGCTTACAAGATCCAGTAGTTGTTGAACTATTGATGACTTTTCTCCTCCAGTCGTCTACATAACTAGCCAGCAGAGAGATAGCTTCCAGCTTGATTTCTCAGTGTTCTGTGGCTGAAGCATGTGGAGTCTTCAGCAATAGGGTCTTACCATTTAGTTGTGGTGGGCAGCCAAGAGCATTGGCAATAGCCTGTATTGTTTGGGGGGCCCTCATGGGCCTCCCTGAAAACAGCTCACTGGGGGAGTGACATTCTTGGCATTGGGGCTTCCCTGTAACAACTTAAGGCTTCATGGTAAACTTTCTCCTCTTCAGCTTCTGTTTCAATTGTCTGTAACTTTAAATTGAACTTTTAATTAACCAATGAAGTAGTTTCTATATGACTTATTCATTAAATCTTCAGTTTTGTTTATCTCTCCCCTCTCCCTTCCCCTTCTTCTTTTCTCTCCCTATCCCCTGCTCCCAGCTAAACCTTTCGATCCCTTGTATTCTCTCTCTACTTGCCTACTATTCCTCCCCCAATCCTTCCCCACTGCTCCTCTCCTCAAGCCTTCCAGCTTCCTGGCCTCTATTGCTGACCCTCACTCTGATAGGATTTGAGGTCCACTCATTGGAGAGAATTCATGCCTGGTGCAGAAAACTGAGTCAAAAGCCTGTATTGGGAAGGACATAGTCCCTAGAGGTTCTTTTGCTAAGTGCACATGATGAACCCATCAAATTGACTTCTAAAATTATATGTTAATATGCCCATTAATTATGCTGTTCTCACTTTTGTATTTGCTTCTGTTTATAGATGGTGATGAATACCAGGGAGACCTAAGACTCATAAAGGTGATGAGAAGAAGAGAAATCTCAGTGCTTAGCACTGGAGGAATTATCTTTTTATCACACACTCTAGGGCTCAGGGAACATCGCAGAAAAGGTGATGGAATGGATATTAGTACTGCTTTTACTTATAGCACGTTGGTTATATGAGGGAAAAAGGAATGCGACCCAGCAGAGGTGTCAAATCTGTGGCTTTGTGGTGGTATCAGGCACTAAGTGGACTCAAAACTCAACAAAGCTGGAAATAAGATGCTATTGAGAGCTCAACACTAAGCAAGACACCACTAACATGTCCTCCAAGACTCAAGAAACATTGGTGAACAGGAGGCGAAAAGAATGTAAAAACCACATGATGCGAGAGTACTTTGGAGCACTGTCATTTGAACATGAAATGAGTCGTGCACTCATGACCCCATTGTTTCTCTCATAAGCCCTGAACAGTTATGAGCCCATCCACATTTTGACAAAGGAAATGAAAATTCCTATAACTGAATGAGAATAAAACACAACATATCAAAACTTATGGGACACAATGAAGGCAGTTCTAAAGAGGGAAGTTTATAACTCTAAATGCCTATATTATAAAAATAGAAAGATCTCAAATTATTAACAATCCATCTGAAGGCTTTGGAAAAGCAAAAACAATTCAAACCCCAAAATAGAAGATGGAAAGAAAGAGTCAAGATCGGGGCAGAAACCAATGAATAAGAGATGAAGAAAACAATTAAAAAAATTGAAATGAAGAGCTATCTTTGAAAAGATAGACAAGATTGCCAAAGTGCTGGCCAAAATGATCAAAAGAAAAAGAGAAAACAATTAAATAGCAAGCTTAGAGATGAAAAAGGAGATGTTATAACAGCTATCAATTAAATTTGGAGAATCATTAGGACATGTTTCTTCTACGCAAAAGGATAATCTCAAAGAAACGAATATTCTTGACTCATGAGCTACCAAAGCTAACCCTGGAAGAGATAAAGTATCCAAATAGGTATCATATCTAGTGAGAATGAAGGAGTAATTCAAAGCCTCTCAAATAAAAGAAGTTCAGGCCCAGATGGATTCATTGTTGAATTCTACCAAACCTTTATAGATGAACTAAAACCACTGCTTCTCAAGTTGTTTCACAAAATTGAAATGGAGGGACGGCTCCCTGACTTCTTCTATGAAGCCAATTTTACACTAATAATGAAATAGGAGAGATAAATAATAAAAGTATAGACCAATATCCCTGATGAACAGAAATATTCTTGCAAATTGAATCCAAGAACACATGAAAGTTTTGCCCATCTCAATCAAGTAAGTTTCATCCCAGGGATTCAGGGATGATTCAACATAAGGAAATAAATAAGCATAATATATCACATAATGAGCCATAAAACAGAAATCTCAGATCATTTCAATATATGCAGAAAAAGCCTTTAATAAATATCACACCCTTTCATGGTTAAAACACCGCAGAGACAAGAGATGTAAGGGTCATATCTCAACATAATAAGGGCTATATTTAGTAGACCTATGGCCCACATCATACTAAATGGGGAAAAACTTGAATCATTCCCACTAAGGTCTTGAACAAGACAGAGGTCTCCATTCTCACAACTGCTACTGAACATACCACTTGAAGTCTTAGCTGGAGCATTAAAACAAGAGAAAGAAATGAAATTGATACAAATTGGAAAGGAAGAAGTCAAACTAGCCTTATTTTCAGGTGATATGATTCTATACTTATGTGACCCAAAACACTCCACAGAACTCCTAGATTCTTTCAGCAATGTGGCAAGATATAAAATTAACACGAAAGTCAGTAACCTTTGATTATACCAGTAATAAAAATACAGAGAAAGGGAAGCAGCCCCATGTACAATAGTCACAAAAATAAAATATATTTGAATATTCCTAACCAAGAAAGTGAAAGACCTATACAATGAAAACATTTAAATACCAAAGAAAGAAATTGTGGAAGATATGAAGAGATGGAATTATATTTCATGCTTATGGATTGGGAGAATTAATTTTATGAAAATGATCATCTTATAAAAAGCAATATACAGATTCAATGCAATTCCTATCAAAATTCTAGCACAATTATTTACAGAAATAGAAAAATATAGTCTCACAATTTATATTGGAAAATAAAAGACTTTGGGTAGCCAAAAATGTCCTCAGCAAAAGGAATACTACTGGTGATATTGAAATCATACCTGATTTCAAGATATACTGCAAATCCATGGTAAGATAAATAGCAAGCAACTTGTGCAAAATAGATTCAAAGATCATTGACATACAATAGAACATCCAGCTATAAGTTCTAGTAATTATAACCACCTAATCTTAGACAAAGAGGTAAAAAAATGCACACTGAAGAAAAAAAAAAGCATTTTTAACAAATGGCACTGGAGAAACTGGAGAGCTACCAATGGAAAAATTAATCCAGATTCTCTTCCTCTCACCCTGCACAAAAATCAACTCTAAATGGATCAAGGAATTCAATGTAAGACCTTTAATTCTAAAATGACTAGGAATAAAACAAGGAAAACACTCCAAGATATAAGCATAGGGAAAACTTTTTGAATAAGACTCCAATAGCCCAGAAAATTATACAAACATTCTAATCTCATGAAGCTAAAAAGCTATTGAACAGCTAAGCAAGTCATCAACAGAATCAATAGACAACCTACGGAACAGGAGAAAATCTTTACCAGCTATACACGCAACAGAGGTTTAATATCTCAAATATACAAAGAACTGACCCCTCCCCAAGCAATAAAAAAATCAATCAACCTACTACTAAAAAGGACAGGGAGCTGAATGAACAGAGAGTTCTCAAAGAAAGAAATACATATGTTCAATAAGCATCAAAAACCATAGTCAACATTTTTAGTCATCAGGGAAATACAAATCTACTGTGAGATTCTATATCACTCCAGGCAACATGGTTATCATCAAAAAGTGAAATGATGACACATGTTGGTGTGGGTTGGGGAAAGAAACCATTATCTGCTGTTGGTGGCAGTGCAAAAAAAAGTGTATATCTGCTTTGGAAATCAGTATGGAGGTTTCTCAAAAATCTGAAAGTAGATCAACCATTTGATTTAGCCATAGCACTCCTGGGTATATACCCTAAGGACTCTTTACTCTAAAGATCCTTGCTCAGATATGTTTACTGCTGCTCTCTTCAAAATAGCTAGGAAATGGAATCAGTTCAGATCCCCAACTGATGAATGAAAGATGTTGTACATCTACACAATGAAATACTATTCAGCAATAAGGAAACATGCAACTAGGAAATTTGCAGGAAAATTTATGGATCTGGGAAAAACATCATACCAAGTGAGGTTACATCAGTTCAGAAAGATCAAAGTTGCATGTTGTCTCTCATATGCAAGATCCTAACATGGAATAGTTTGATTTGTTTACAAGTTGTAATAAAAACAGTAGTACTGGTCAGGAAGCAAGAATGAGACTTAGAGAGAGAAGAAGCAGGGAGGGGTGAGAGGAATGGATACCTGACAGGCAAGTAGAGGATAGAATACAGGGTGTGGAAGGGTCTGGAAGTGGGAGGGAAGCGTGTAGTGGGAGATACACAAAACTAATGATGACATGAGTCAGGACCATAGACACTGTCCGCTAGAACATAACCAGATAGGAATATGACCAATTTGCAATATGTTTATATAATAAATTTCTCCAAAAAGGCCACTTCCAATAGCTCTGTGGAGGGTGAAATACAGTGATGTTAACCATCCAAAAAAGTTTGCTAATAGGCAAACACAAGTTTCCAGGGAGGAATGATGAAACCACATTATGAAAAATATCAGCATCCTCATCAAGAGATCATTTGCCATTTGGCTTCTGATTGCATCTTTCCATAAGGAAGGTCCATCCTAGTGCTTTGAACTGCTTGGGAAATGAATCCTCTCTTGCTCTCTATTTCCCTACTGCTTCCTTATCTCTTCTGAGACTGAATGCCCACATCCTCTCTCTTTCCTTCAGCCCCCTGCCAATTTCACCGTGTCTTTAATAATGTATATGGTGAGAGTATGGGATAGAATTGGGGATATTTTCAGATCCTCATATCATGTTTCTACTGGGCTCTTCTGGGATTATCTGACATAACAAACAAGCCACAAGTTTTATGTCATGATTGGATGTTTGGGGGGATGGGAGAGAGGGAAATGTTCAGGATAATTCTGGTTTCTAGATGATGCAAAGGAGGTTTGCAATGCAAGAGCAAGGTTACAAGTTCAGTTCTGGACCTTTGGGACATTCAGGGAGGCATTCCAGTAGGCAATTTTCTAGTACTAGAGTTAAGGAAAGATGTGGCCAGTGGGGCAGACAGGAGAATAACCTACATATAGAATATTATTACAGCATATGTCAGATTGACTCAGAAAAGTGAAGAAAATAAGAATGGTAGAGTAAGGAAGGAGACAAGAACAATAGTGAGATTTAAGAGGGAATACTGAGGAAGAAGTCTTAGGGAGATGGAGTCCCTCATGGAAACCAAAGGGTATCTTATCTATATATATTTAAGAGGGAATACTGAGGAAGAAGCCTTAGGGAGATGAAGTCTCTCATGGAAACCAAAGGGCATCTTATCTATATGTTTAAAATAGACTGCTTTGAACATGAAAGAAGTTCTTTCCAGTAATCCAGTACAGTGTATCTCCCTGATGAAAGATATTATTCATAAAAAATATTGAACATGCTGTGACCTCACATAATGACCCATAAATTGCAAAGTAGAATTAAAACACAAGTCCTGAATGGGATGCAAAAATTATATATGGTTCTTCAAGGACTGTGTTTGTCTTTCAAGAGCAGTTTTACCCAATATAGTTGGAACAATTTCAGCCAAACTGTAGATAAATGTGCCAAATAGAAATAGCCCAAGTTCAGAGAATTTCACAGAATAAATTCACTCCTTGTTAAAATGTTTTGTCCTAACAATCACAGGATAGCATGAAATATTTCAAAGTCAGCGGTTCTAAGAAGTCTTGCTGTTCTGAACGAAAGATTTTTTCCCTGTCAACTTAGCAGAGAAAAAATAATACAGAGTGAAAAGAAACCATAGAGAGCAAACTTTTCCTGGAGAGTATTACTTGTGGAAATTCTTTTTATTCCTTTGTGATTTGATTAAAATCTCTTCTCTGGATAAAGGTATTTGCATGGTTATATTTCTTAAAGAAAGCTGGCCTTTACATGGACCAGACAGTGTAATTGTTATTGAAGTGGGGGTCACAGATTGGGTATTACAATATTAACCTTTTCACAATGTCTCAGTGGACAGACAGTTGCCACACAAGGCTCACTTTAATTGGAAAAGAAATTTAACGATTGTTTTAACAAAATTTCAATACAACAAGATGTATACCCATTTTCACATTATTCAATACTTAATTATGCATAAGTTTGGAGTCTGTTGGTTGTCTCGAAATGGCTAAATCATTTCCACAGAAAGTTAATCATTTTAATTAGTAGATAAACTTTGTAAATGGCATGTAAGATTGATAACTCCGTTGATTTTAATCACC
>PVHP010024306.1:0-26490 GCA_004024765.1 Zapus hudsonius
GCTCTAGCCCAGGCTGACCTGGAACTCACTCTGTAGCTCCAGCCTGGCCTAGAACTCACCATGATCCTCCTACCTCAGCTTCCTGAGTGCTGAGGTTAAAGGTGTGCACCACCACACCCAGCCCTGGGTCCAAATTTCTTTCTTTTTTCTTTTTTTTTTTTTTGTTTTTCGAGGTAGGGTCTCACTCTAGCCCAGGCTGACCTGAAATTCACTGTGTAGTCTCAGGATGGCCTCGAACTCAAGGCAATCCTCCTACCTCTGCCTCCCGAGTGCTGGGATTAAAGGCATGCGCCACCACGCCCGGTTTAAACTCCTTTTTAATTTTCAAAAATTTATTTGCAAGCAGACAGACACAGAATGGGCACGCCAGGGCCTCTGTGGGACACTGTGCGTCCGATTTTACCTGGGGACAGGGGAATCGAACCCAGGCGCCTTGACCATTGAGCCATCTCTCCAGCCCGTAGACAGACAGACAGACAGGCAGGCAGACAGACAAATTAAAAACACAAAGCTTTGCCCTCGCTGCAAGCCGCCAGGTCGGGGCAGTGCGGAGCTCGGCGTCGGCGGGCAGGGGATGCTCCCCGGGCTTGGGGGCCTGCAGCGGCGCGGGGCGGACATCCGGGACGGCTCGCTCAGCACGGGATCCGCAGCGTCCCCGGTCCGGCTTAGGTCACCATGGCAACGGAACCGGGGAGACGGGAGACAGCTTCCAGAACAGCGTTTGCCACCCCAGCCGCACACTGCGCCCTTCGCCTCGGGAGCCCGGCTTATATAGGAGGCCTCAGCCCCGCCCCCTCGCGAGATCTCGCGGAGCTCCGGATATCCGCGCGAGAACTGGAGCGCTGCTCCCGGCAGCCACCGCGCTTTCCCTTTCCATCAGCGTCGCGCTCCGGACTTGGCCTACGGGACGCGCGCGCCCGCGTCACTTCCGCTCGGCGGCTTCCGGTTTTCGCCGAGGCGCGCGCTGTGCTCGCGGCCCAGCGCGGATCATGGCGGCCGCGGCTACGATGGCGAACTCCGGGTCGGCGCGCAAGAGGCTGCTCAAGGAAGAGGACATGACCAAGGTGGAGTTCGAGACCAGCGAGGAGGTGGACGTGACCCCCACGTTCGACACCATGGGGCTGCGGGAGGACCTGCTGCGGGGGATCTACGCGTACGGTGAGGCCGGGGCGGGGGCCGGGCGTGCGACTGAGGTCGCCGTGGAAGCCGGGGGGAGAGGGGACAGCCGGGGCGGGCCCGGGTCGCCGTGCAAGCCTTGGGGGATAGGGGGCAGCCTGGGCGGGGGCCCGGGTCGCCGTGCAAGCCTGGGGGGACAGGGGTCATCCGGGGCGGGGTTCTGTGCAGATGGGGCGCCGTGGGGCTCAAGGCCACGGTGGAGGATGGAAGAGGCCCAGGGCTGCTTTTATTTTGGGGAGGGACTTTTTGAGGTAGGGTCTCGCTCTAGTCCAGGTCCTGGAATCTCTCTATAGTCTCAGGGTGGCCTTGAACTCAGGGCAATCCTCCTACCTCTGCCTCCCAAGTGCCGGGGTTAAAGGTATGTGCCACCATATCTGGCTCCTGGGTGCTTTTAGCGATGCTGTAGACACCTGCATTCGAGGCAGGCAGAGTGGTCAGAGAGGCGTGTGTGTCTTCTGGCTGGGGAATGCCGGAGAGGTGGTTTTCTGCCTGGGGTCCTGGGGAAGGTGACAGCTGAAGGTGTTTGGAGCACAGTCATTGAGCGAGGTACTTGGGACCAGGGTGCTCTTTGTGGAACCCTCATCCGTGTACAATTTAGACTACGAAGAAGAGTTGCTGAGGAGTGAAAAGACCCCTGCACCCAGGACCCCCCTGCCTTCCTGGGTACCTAGGGTCCCCCTGTCCTGGAAAGCAGTTGCTAGTGTCCCCACCCACCAGCATGTCTTTGAGAAGGTTGAGCCAGTTATTTACTATGTTTGCTTTTGTGTTGAGACAGGAAATTGTACCTTATCTTAAAGGACTGCAAAAATAAATTGCAGATCCCCCCCCCCCCCAGGTCGGGTCTCACTCTAGCCCAGGCTGACCTGGAATTCACTATGTAGTCTCAGGGTGGCCTTGAACTCATGGTGATCCTCCTACCTCTGCCTCCCGAGTGCTGGGATTAAAGGCGTGCGCCACCACGCCCGGCCTAAATTGCAGTTTTTTACGTAAAGATGAATTTGCTTGGAAAATACTCAAATCCATGGCCAGACAGGAGAGGTGGTCCTGTAGTAATGGAGCTGATTCATTCCCTTCCCCCTCCAAGGTAGGGACTCAATCTGTAGTCACAGACTGGCCTGAACTGGTGGTGATCCTCCTACCTCTCCCTCCTAAGTGCTGGGATTAAAGGTGTGCGCCTCTGTACCATGCCTTGGGAAGCAGAGGTAGGAAGAATGCTGTGAGTTTGAGGCCAGTCTGGAGCTACAGAGTGAGTTCCAGGTCAGCCTGGTCTGGAGTGACATTCTACCTCAAACAAACAAAACAAACCAAAAAGACCTGTAACTAACTCACCATTTAGATATTTGGGTGGCCAAGGCAGGAGAATGCTAAGACTAAGGTCTGCCTGGGCAACTTAGCAAGACCCTGCTCCTAAAATCAAATGGGCATGGGTTGGGTGGGCGGCTCAGTGATTAAAGGTGTTTGCTTGTAAAATAAAACAGGCAGATGGCTCATTGGCATGTGTGTAGGACCCTAGATTCAACCCCTGGTGTCATGAGAAAGTAATGTAGTCAATTTGTGACAGAAAAAGACAGAGTGAAAGACGAGGCTCTCCCTTCCACCCCACCATACAGGAGTGCTCGCTAATACTGCATTAGCTTCCCCAAGTCTTGAGATTATAGGCGTGAGCCACCATGCCCAGTGTAAGACTTTTTGTCTTTTCGAGGTAGGGTCTCGCTCTAGCCCAGGCTGACCTGGAATTCACTATGTAGTCTCAGGGTGGCCTTGAACTCACCGTGATCGTCCTACCTCTGAGTGCTGGGATTAAAGGTGTTCACCACCATGCCTGACTTTACTTTTTAAACAAAACTAGCATTTCCGTATATTTTAAACTTGACGCTTCTTTTGCTGTCTGCATGGGGTAATGCGTAAAGACACGCGCAGCCCCTGTGTCTTTAGGCAGGGCCATGGGTCGGCTGGGGTTAACAGCCATGCAAACCACATGTCCCCTGAGGACTCACAGTAGTCCTGATGCTGTTGTAGTGGTGAGAACTAACTTGTCTTTTTTCACTTACAGGGTTTGAAAAGCCATCAGCAATCCAGCAGCGAGCTATCAAGCAGATAATTAAAGGAAGAGATGTCATTGCCCAGTAAGTTGGGTGTGGAGGGGTGACGTGGATCAGCGATGCAGTGTAGTGAAGAGCTGGGAGAGAGGTCTGTCTGTGCCGCTGGACCAGCTCTTCCTTCAGCCCAGGGTGTTTTTATTCTGTGTCCTCAGCCAGGGAAGGTTTCGGTGAGCTTTGGTGAGCATGCAGGGTTTGTTCTCGAGGCACAGAAGCTGCGTCACTGTCCTCACTGTGGAGATTTAGAGGTTGTGACTTGGCCTGAGTCTTGATGTCGGGCAAGGGTGGGGCATCTGCTAGGAAGAAGCTGCCCCAGGTGTGCCTGGAGCCAGCCCTCAGCTGCTGTGGAGGGGTCCTGGGGATGAGGCCCGGGGAGGCACCCTCCTGATCGAATGTGTCTGCTTTCTTGCCCAGGTCTCAGTCCGGCACAGGCAAGACGGCCACCTTCAGTGTCTCTGTCCTCCAGTGTTTGGACATCCAGGTGAGCTCACAGCTCGGGCTCTCTGGCTCAGGGGAGAACTCTCTTCTGCCTGGGAATATAGCTCTGAACGTTCGCTGACTCGACACAGAAAGAGAGTTGAGGGGGGCACTTGTATCTGGCTGAAACTCCCTTTGGTGGGAACTAGGAGGGTGGTTTAAAAAAATTTTTGTTGGGGTCTCACCCTAGGCCAGACTGACCTGGAACTCACTCTCTAGTCCCAGGCTGTCCTTGAACTCAACAACGATCCTCCTGTCTCAGCCTCCCCAGTTCTAGGATTATAGGCATGCACCATCACACCCAGCTGGATATTTTAGATGCAGATTTTTGTAAACATATTTTTTTTCTCAATAATTAGATACATTGTATGAGCAAATCTTGTGATGTTGACCCCATTTCCCTCCTCCCTGTCCCCAACCCACTGGGGCCCTCCTTGGTGGGCTTACTGGATCAGTCCATGGGGTAAGGGGTTATGAATTAAAAAGAGATTCTTATTTGTACAAGAA
This sequence comes from Zapus hudsonius, assembly GCA_004024765.1. NCBI lineage: Eukaryota > Metazoa > Chordata > Mammalia > Rodentia > Dipodidae > Zapus > Zapus hudsonius. The sequence continues at coordinate 4,260 of PVHP010024306.1, forward strand.
TCCTGACTGATAGTTATTGCTGAGATTAAATTTAATATTAATATTAGCCTAGTTTTGTTAGAAATGAGAAGCACAGTTAACGTATTTTAGTGAATTTGAATGTTTATTTCTGCAAGCCATGAGGCTGGAGAGCATCACGCTAGATAACCCAAGCCTGACTTGCCTGATGCTAAGTACAGATAAGGCGTGAAGAAGGAGAGGGGGTGGGGTCAGTATTTGGGGAGAGTTAGGAGCTGGGGGACACGAGGGTAGCAGTGAATATGATCAAAGACCATTATAAGCATTTATGAAACATTGCAATGAAACTCACTGTTTTCTACAATCGGCATATGTTTATTATTTTTTTAATGCTGAAAACTCTTCTAATCGTCAGGTTCGAGAAACCCAAGCTTTGATCTTGGCTCCAACAAGAGAGCTGGCTGTACAGATTCAAAAGGTGAGGCGGGCAAAGATGGCGGTCAAGCCTTGGCCTGACCAGCAGAGCAGGAACGAAAGATACTGTTGCTGTGTTGTGAAAGACTGGTGGGTGGGTGTGGTGGGTGCTGGCCTTCCTGGCCCCTGGTTTTGGGTTTGCAGTGCTAGGATTGAGCTCCGAAGCTCGGGCATGCTGCCACCGACTCCTGACACGTGGCCATGAGGCAAGATGTAGAGTGTATGTGTTGCTGGTTGGTATCAGTTTTCACTGTAGCTTCTTTGCTTTCAATGTTATTTCATAGTCTTAAAATTTTTTTTTTTTTTTTTTTTTTTTGGAGCAAGACCCTACCTCAAAAAAAGCCAAAAACAATAACATTTTGGCTTGGGGATATAGCTTGTTGGCAGAGTGCTTGCCTAGCATGCATGAACCCTTAGGTTCAATCCCCAGCACTGCAAATTATAAAGAAACTGCAGGTCTTTTCAACACCAAAAAATACAGTTTAATATTTTATTTTTGCTGCTGCAAACAAACTTCAGATGCAAAAGATACTTTGTGCATCTGGCTTTACGTGGGTGCTGAGTAATTGAATCTAGACCAGGAGGTTTTGTAAGCAGATGATTTTAACTGCTGATTCATCTCTCCAGCCCAAGGTTTTATTCTTAAATAGCCTAAGAAGATATTAGGATGTGAATGTTGTCAGATAGGATTATGAATAGTATTTTGTTTTCTGCACTTAATATCTATTTCTTCAGGTAATAAGAAATCCTCAGTTAACTTCCTTTTGGTAGAGGCGAAAGGAGGAGGAGCACTGTAGTTTATGGCATTAATTGCTTATTTTAGTCTGGAGTAGACATGACCTGCACTTCCATATGGTTACTTGGGTCTGGCCCTGAACGTGACCTTGTGTTTTGCCTCAGGGGCTGCTTGCTCTGGGGGACTACATGAACGTGCAGTGCCATGCCTGTATCGGGGGCACCAACGTTGGGGAAGACATCCGGAAACTGGACTATGGGCAGCATGTCGTGGCGGGCACTCCAGGGCGTGTCTTTGGTAAGCACTTCAGTCAGCAAGCATTGCGCTGCAGGTAGTGTTTGTGAGGTGTGCTGAAAGGACCCGGGCACTTCCCGGTTCCCTGTGCTGAGTTGGGTCTAGGGACCCTTTTGGCAGCTATGGTGGCAGGCTCTGAGGGGCCACAGCAGTGGAGCGACTGGCTTTTCTTGACAATCTGTAGATATGATTCGTCGCAGAAGTTTACGGACACGCGCCATCAAGATGTTGGTCTTGGATGAAGCTGACGAGATGCTGAACAAAGGTAGGCGTGGCAAGGATTAGTTGCTCTTAAGTGTGCACAGCCGGAACTGAAGTGGTGAGAAGCGGTGTGTCTGGGGCGGTTGTGAGAACCTGCAGCTCCTGCTTTATGTGCTTTGTGCTAGGGAGGGGTTGCTAACTGACCCGGCAGGCAGGGTGACAGCAGGTCAGCCTGGCCTGCTCTGAAACACCCGTCATTCCTAAAGCCGTCCCCGTCCCTGTCCCTGTCCCAGGTTTCAAGGAGCAGATCTACGATGTGTACAGGTACCTGCCGCCAGCCACACAGGTGGTTCTCATCAGTGCCACGCTGCCTCATGAGATCCTGGAGATGACCAACAAGTTCATGACAGACCCCATCCGCATCTTGGTGAAGCGGTAGGTGCCCATGCCTCCTCCTCCTCCGTTCTTCCGTGGAAGCGAGGGGCATGGAGTCTGCACCATAGGCTCTGGTGCTTAGTTGGTATAGGGTGCTCGTTCAAAGTGGCAGGTGCAGGACAGCCTGCATGATAGAAGCGACAGGGTGGGATGGTGGCGGGCAGGGGAACCTTTGCGACAAGGTTCCTGTCACGCCCTTAACAGTTGATCTTTGTGCTCAGTGATGAATTGACCCTGGAAGGCATCAAACAGTTCTTTGTGGCAGTGGAAAGAGAGGAGTGGAAATTCGATACCCTGTGCGACCTGTACGACACGCTGACCATCACCCAGGCGGTCATCTTCTGCAACACCAAGAGAAAGGTGTGCCACTTCACTCTAGTGTCCTTGGGGACCTGGGCACTGGGTCTCTTCATGACTGGGACTGAGCTTCTCTGTACAGGGTGGGCAGGGCGTGGTTCAGGCTCTGGGGTCCTGGGCCATGTGTGCATGCAGCCATAGCCCACGTATCCAGGAACAGCCTGATTGCACCCTAGGAAGATTTTATCTGTAAAAAAAGCTGATGCCAAGCCTGGTGGAATGGCATACACTGCTGAGGAGTTTCAGGTCAGCCCCGGCACGTGGCGGGGCCTCACCCTCCCCGTCTTAACAACAACAAAGATGTTGGTCCCACCTGTAAAGCTTTAGTTATGGTTTATAGTGGGATCCAGGCTGGTAGTATGAACTTGTAGACGGTGCTGGGCAGCCTTTCTGAATGTATCCAGAATGATGGGAATTTAAATTTCTAACGAGAATAGACAGGCGTTCCCTCCAATGAATCAGTATGTGGGGGAGCCCCAGCATTTGGTGGGCAAGAGTTTTCTGCACATGTGGCCAGAATCTCTTTGGAGCAGTTGTCTTGGGCATCTCTGGGTGGATAGATGAGTCCACATAGCGCCTGATGATTTGATTTGTAGGTTGACTGGCTGACGGAGAAAATGAGAGAAGCCAATTTCACTGTGTCCTCCATGCACGGAGACATGCCCCAAAAGGAGCGCGAGTCCATCATGAAAGAGTTCCGCTCTGGCGCCAGGTGGGTGGCGGCTTCTCTAGTGCCCCTGACCACGGTCGTGTTGGCCATGGAGGTGGCCACAGGGCCGCCCTGTGGGCTGCCTGCTGTGTTGAGATCTCTGTGCTTTACTGTACTGTCTTCTGGGCTGAGGCTTGGGGAGAGAGAAAGCAACCCAGTGCGGGGGACACCGCCCCGCTTGCCTGCTTGTGTGCTGTGCAGGTGGTGCTGGCTACTGTGCTTCCTGCTTGTCTCTAGTTGGCTGTGGTTTGGCCCCGTGCTTCAGAGCAGGTCTTGTGAGTTGGTTCAGGTTTGATTTGTGACCCACCTTAAGTCATTTTTGCAGTGTCTGGAGTGTGGACTCCAGCTGCTCATAGTGTTCTTGCTTGTAGCTTCCTTCTCTGTAGCTGTCCTTGTGGACGGGTGGTGGGGAGTGCAGAGGTGAGGTCCTCTGGAGTCTTGCGTCTATTCAAGACTAAGATCGCAATTTGTCAGGCTGGGGAGATGGCTCAGTGTGGCTTGCAAAAGCCTGGCAGTCTGGGTTTGAAGTTCATTTGCAGTGGCAGACGGTCCTGGTGCACCCATTTTAACTCATTTCTCTGAAATAAGTAAATTAAATTTTTTTGTTTGTTTGTTTATTTTCAAGGTAGGGTCTCACTCTATCCCAAGTTGACCTGGAACTCACTCTGTAGTCCCAGGCTGGCCTTGAACTCACAGTGATCCTCCTTCCCCTTCTCAAGTACATGCAGATTCTCCTGGTGGAACTGGAAGCCATCTCCCAGTGTCCTGGAGCCTGCACACCTGCCACCCGTTCAGGCTTGTCCCCATGGTGGCTCCGCAGAGGACTCCTAGCTCTTCATCTTGTGCAGTTCATGTTTATTGGAAACAACATGTAGTTGGCTTTGCTTTTGTTCAGTCAGTATGACAATGATTTGGGGGGGGGGGTATTTTGAGAGAGCTCTCTGTCTCTGTGTAGCCCTGGCTGGTGTTAACTTGTGATCCCTACCTTAGCCCCTGCATCCTGGAGTTCTGATGAACACCACAATCCATGCCTGAAGGCTTCTTGTTATTTAGTAGCTGCCTTGGAGATGACACTCATTATCTGTCAGTTATGCCCCAGATGTAACTCGTCGTCTTCTATATTAACTCCTGTATATTTTATTGCCTGTTGCCATGCTAGGGCTTAACATATATTTTGAGTCCTTGCTAGACATTTTTGCTTTATGTGACAGAAGTTATTTAGATTTAGACATGTATGTTTTTCTTTACCTCTGCATATCCATCTGAGATGTGTTCACATCTTGTTAGAACTGTCTGGAAGGTCTTGTGGGAGCCACCTGCTGAGATGGAATTCCAGGGTGGGGCTGGTTTTCTCTGCCTCCATTGGGGGTCCACCAGCTTTCAGCCCATTGCTCTGGGGCAGTCAGCTGCCAGTCCAGTTGCTCTGTCAAGTGACATCTGTTCTGCAGACAGCTCTGCGTTGTTAGGAGAGATTTTATGTATGCGGTGTCTAGGCGTGGGTTTCATTGTCTCCACTTGGCGTCTGTGGGATGTCTGGGCTCTGGGCCTTTCCATGTACACACCGTTCTGACCCATTGAGCTCCTGGCTCCAGTGTGAGGTTGGGTCTTGAGTTCTTATTCTCCTGTCATTAACGTCCAGTGCTCATTGGCCAGCATTTTCCAGTTGACCAGAAGTCCAGCTATGCATGTGATTTTAAACTATCTAGGAATCATTCAAGTAGATGACAGAAGCCGGTGAGGTTATTCTCAGCACATTTTATTAACCCAGTGCCATGCCTTCAGCGTGTGATTAGTATCAGGAAGGGTGCTTTGTTTTTGCATTGTTTTCATGCAGTCTTCAGATTTGCTGCATATTTCTCATCTAGAGCACATCTTGGTTCCGACCATTCACCTTCCAGGTGTCCGATGGGCACATGCTGTGGGCGTGACCTCTGGGATCAGATCTGTACCCAGGAGAGGACATGGGTGGACTCAGATTTGAAGATGGTGTAACCAGTGAGCCAAAATTAATGAGGATACTGTTCATTGAAAAGTCTTTTTGACTTGTCAGAGTCAAGTGCTCTATTGATAAGGGGCGTACGTAAAAATAACTGCTCTAAATGACGATTACTTTATGTCACATGGCTCACGCAACTGCAGTTGTGGAGTAAATGCTCCTTGCGCAGGATTTCTGGAGGTGAGGGAGTAGAGCCCAGAGCCAGGCACTCTGTCTGATGGCTCTGGTTCTTTCTGCAGCCGAGTGCTCATCTCCACGGACGTCTGGGCCCGGGGGCTGGACGTGCCTCAGGTGTCCCTCATCATCAACTACGACCTGCCCAACAACAGAGAACTGTACATTCACAGGTGGGCGTGCCTCCCTCCCTCCCTCCCTCCTTTGCTCTCGGCCCTTCGCTGCCTGCCTTGCTCACTAAAATGTTACTTGGTCTTATAGAATCGGGAGATCAGGCCGATATGGCCGGAAGGGTGTGGCCATTAACTTCGTAAAGAACGATGACATCCGCATCCTCAGAGACATTGAACAGTACTACTCCACCCAGATTGATGAAATGCCCATGAATGGTACGGTGCTGGGTCTGAGGAACCCCACTCCGGGTGGGAGGGTTGCTGGTGTGCTGAGGCCTCTGGTGAGCTTCTTGGGCGGGGGCAGGGCTTCCGTCTTCCCATGTCCTTATGGCTCCTGTTGTTCTTTCAGTGGCTGACCTGATCTGAAGATTGTGCTGCACACTGGGAGGAGCTGGCTGGGCACCTGTGTTCTGTTTGGACCTATTTAGGATGGCTTCTATTTAATAGGGTTTATGTGAACTCTCCTGTCAAAGTCCCATGGGGGTTCTGACACATTTTCTTACCCACGTGTACATAATGGATTGCTCTAAGTCTTTTTCATTAAACATTGGAAATTTCCCTGAGTGTGTAGATTTGCTCAGCTGTCCCAGGCCCTGCTGCTGCTCTGGACAGACCATTTCACTCCTTCACTTTACACAGAGTCCAGTTTGAGATGTTTGAATGTAGAAGCCAGAATGATCGGATCCATAATAGAATCAGAAAGACCGAGGTGAATGCAGGCTGAGCTGTGACTTTTGACTTGTCGGTATTAAGTAAAGCTCTCAGCTCTTCAAATGACATGAAGCAGGAAAAGATCAGAAGAGACCCTGTGTGGAAGAAGATGGATGGCTGACAGTGGCATCAGGTGCCAGGGAGCGTGGGAATCGCAGTGGATGCCACCACATGGTAGAGACAGACCGTTCCAAGTGCTTCCTGGATGGGAGGGATCTTCAGGTCTTACACGTAGAGGCAGAGTGGCTCCGCTGTGAGGAAAACTGCCCTGTGTTTTTTAATCGTAGACCTGCTGTAGGAAGCGACCGTACCCCCTCTGTGGTAAGAGAACCACAGAAGCCATTAAACAGTCCTGGTGCCATTAAAGGTAGAGGAACATGGTGTCAGAAAGGACAGTTACTACACCAAGGAGGATGAGCCAGAATTCCATTTATGTGACAAAAGCAGACCCTGGAGATGAGTTTGGGGGATGACAAAAAACTAGGACTAAAGCTTTGCAAGCACGGACCTGTGTCAAGACAGTCTCTGTAACCCTGGCTGGCTTCAAACTTGGGATTCTCCAGCTCTGCCTCCCAAGTGCTGGGATTCTAGGAGTGTACCGTCATACCTAACAAATGGTAACTTTAACTTTTTTAAGGGTTTGTGTGTGTGTTTTCATGTGCGAGTATGTCAGCGTGTGGAGGTTGGAGGAGTACTTTTGGGCTGACCCCACCTGACCCTTCATTTGAGGCAGTTTTTCCCCTGGATTCCCGCTCTGCTGTGCTCCCCACCTCTCTTGCCTTCAGCTTCAGTAGACTGAGGTGACAGGGCTTTTGGTTTTCGAGGTCGGGTCTCGCTCTAGCCCAGGCTGACCTGGAACTCACTATGTAGTCTCAGGTGGCCTTGAACTTGATCCTCCTACCTCCCCAGTGCTGGGTCTAAAGGTGTGCACCATGACACTCAGTGGCTTCAGATAACAGACAGCCGCAAAGTTTATGGATATGTGGGAATAGCCTGAGTTCTGGGTCAGGAAGATGCCTGCACAGTGAGCTCCCAGAACATTCAAGGTTGAGGCGTGAGAAGGTTTTTAGAGGCAGATGAGGTTTGCAAGGTGATGTCAGTCTGGGTAGCTACCAGGCAAATGTTCGTTCGAAATTTTGGGCAATGTTATGTAGCTCAGTGCTAGATTGCCTGTTTGCCTAGCATGTGCAAGGCCCTGAGTTCTGACCCCACCACCAAAAAAATAAGGCTGCAGTGGCCTCTGCAGGGTTGTGACACTTTGTGACAGTTGGGTTGGCCCAAGTGACTCCATCTTGATTTCAACAATGCCCAGAGGCTCATACTCCCCTTGGGTGACACTGAGTGGACAACAGGAAGAGGGCTCTTGTGTGGTCACTGGGAAGGATGCTGAGTCCTGTGGGCACCCCACTGCCCATCATCCCCATACCACGCCTGCCCCTGCCCTCCAGCCTGGGTTATACCAGGAGTTCTGGAAGCAGCTACAGGAGACTTGTCTCACGTGGACAGCCCAGGGGTGCAGGTGAGAGCCAGCTTGCCCTCTAGTCCTCACCCACCACCGTCCCTGTGGCGTGTCTTTGTTGGGCCTGGCCAGGGCCAAGAATAGGAGGAAGGCCCTCAGGCCCCACAGCGGTGGCTAAAGGGCTTCTGGGGTGATACTGTCCTGTCACCTCTCCCAGGCAGGGTCTAACTAGCCCAGTCTGGCCTCGAACTCACACCAGTCCTCCTCCTAAGTGCTGAGATTAAAAACATGGGTCACCACATCCAGCAACGTGGATTATTGATGTCACTGATTAAACCAAGGACATTAGCGGAGCTGAGACAGCCTTTGAGGCTGGAGTCAGAATACTGAGGACCTGCCCAGCCCCATGCCAGGCACTTGACTGAAGATGCCATCTTGACAGGCTTTCTGTCACCAGCTACAGGCTCCCTAACCTGTCCCTGCAGCCAAGGAAAGGGAGTGCTGACAGGGGCTGTGCCCAGGGAGAGGAGGGAGCAGGCCCCAGGACCAGCTGTGGTCTGTAGGCCTTAGGTCTGGTGCAGGCTGAAGATGCCATGGCCCCTTAGAGTCAACCTCAAGGTGCAGCAGGGCCCTTCCCAGACCCTGACCACCACCACCCTGCATGGGCTGGGATCAGCCTTCCATCCTGAGCATCAGGCTTGCTTCTGAGGTGGGTGGGAGGGGAGAGGAGTGTTGTGCAGGGACCCCCAAATCCAGCCCCACAGAGGAAGAGGCCAGGTGGTACAGGCTGCAGTTGGACATCTCCACGCAACATGGAGTGCTGAGGCCATCCTGACCACTGCCCAGTGTGGAGCAGTGTAGGCAGAGCCCAGACCCCACCCGGCCTTGTCCTTCCTGCAAGGCTGCTAAGGATACCTGAGAGGCTGGGGGTTGGCTCAGGATGCTGATGAGCAAGCCATTGCACCCTATCACCCCCTGGACAATGTTGGGGGGCAGAGTGCTGGTGCTATGATGAACCCTCCCCTCAAAACTGTAAGCTGAAATAAACCTTTTCCTTCCAAAAGTTGCTTCTGGTGGGGTGTTTTGTCCCAGTGACAGGTAGATAGGGGCCCTTTTCTGTCTCTGCTGCCCTTCCATGTGGTAATGGAAACATGTCCACACCCTTGGCAAGGAGGCTCCTATCCACTCCCCCGAGCACGAGGCAGGGAGGAGGTTGGATCTGGTTTGTCCCTCTGTTCTCATGATCACTGAGGCCTGAAGCAGCTCAGCACTGGGCTTCTGGAGGTACAGTGGGGTAGGTGGAGGGCTCCATTTGTCCCAGCCAGACCAGTGGCTCCCAGAAGTCCCTATCCTTTCCACTCCTGGTTTTCTGGAGAGCACAGAGGTCTAAGCCAGGGTCTTCAGTGTCCTCAATTCTAGTGACGGAGGCGTCTGGACAGTGATTTCTGCGGGCCCCACAACCTCCACAGAACAGCTTCTTTCCTTTCTCCAGGCTTGCCACCCCGAGAGGATCCCGGGCCCCACTCTGGGCAGCTCACTAGGGCCTGTCCTTCCAGTCTTGGTGGGTGCTGGGAGGTGAGGCGCATGGGCTGTGAAGTGGGGAGATGATGAGAGGAGGTAAAGTGATGTGAGGGGAATGACATGGGGACGTGAGGTGACACGGGACATGAGGCATGCTGACCTGCTTTGAATTGAGCCCCAGGACAACAGGCAGGAACTGATTCCAGATACACTTTTATTACAAGTAAGTGCACTTCACAGTCAGTTTTTCAAGTCCTACAGAGTCGGGGCATCACCAGCTCTGTCCCTTGGCTGGTTGGGTCACAGCTGCAGTGGCTGCATGGCCTGACCTTGGTGCAGGTACAATGTCCCAAACTCCAGCCTCTCTGGGGTCAGAGACAGGCTGCTGGGGTGGCTCACACGGTGACCCGTAAACCTCACTACAACATTCCAGACACACTTGCCCTCAAGGGCATCAGCAAGCCAGAGAACAGTGGGATAAGGGGAGACAAACCCACAGGTGCATCAGGAGATCACAGAACAGCGGGATACGGAGACAAACCCACAGGTGCATCAGAGGCCAGCACCCAGGCCCCAGAAGCAGCACTACCCGTGGGCTGCACAAGGCTCTGCCTCCCTCTGTAAACACAAGCATGGCCTACTAGGACCACTCAATGCGAAACTGCTCCCCCACGGAGAGTGAGACAGGAATGGCCAGGATCTGAAAGGCAGAAGGAAAACAGTGCCAGACAGTCCCATGCCCCGCAGCCAGGCCCTCGTGTGCAGGGGGACCGGCCTCTGCTCGTGGATATGTGAGTGGCCACACAGCCATCCTTCAGGCTTCAGTGCTTTGGAGACAGGATCTGCTCAGCAGCTCAGAGCCATCATGACCCCACCCTCCACCAGATGTGGACATGGGCAGCAGGTCTCACTCGCCCTCCCCGTTCTTGTGAGACCCGAGTGCCCTCTGCCTCCCTCCTGAACGGGTAACTAGGTCTCCGGATCCTTAGCGCCTCCTGCTCCCACACCCATGGGGGCACAGAGCCCCTGCCTGTTCCCAACTAGCCCCCTTACCTTGCTGTCAGGGCTATAGGTGAAGTCGGAGACAGGGACACCGTTGGAGAGGACCTGGTTGGGGGCTGTGGCCACTCCCAAGATGGTCACCTTCCTCAGCTGCAGGCCAGCCCCCTCCCTAGTTACTTGTACCAACTCGTTCACAATGGTATTCTGGCCGCGTGGAGAGGGGTGAAGAGAACATGGGTGTCAGTAGATGATGGGGCCATGAGCCCACCAGAACGAGCACCCACTGCAGCATCACGAAGTGGCCTCCTCTGTGAGGACGTGAGGGGCAGGGAGAGCCAACACCTACACCACCCTGGAATGTCTGGACGGCGCCCCACCCAGGGGCCCCAGTCCCCTCACCAGATGAAGACAGCCCTCCCTCCCAGCCTCACGTACACAACGACCTCACCCTTTAGTCCGAGTAGGTCCCAGGACTCACGTTCTTGGCCAGGAAGGTGACCAGTGTGTAGGCCCCTTGCTCCAGTACTCCCAGGCTTTCTCCGTCATCCCAGAACAGCTCCCCATGGGCCTCGCCACTTGCTGCCAGGGCCACTACCAGGGCCATGGGCTGCTTACGGGACTCCGTGGTTGTGAGGCCAGGGCCCTGGGAAGGGGGTAGACACAGGTCACAGCCCCGAACCTGGAGACAGCTGTGATGGGGGAACAGCCTAGAGCCAGTAGGCTGGATACCTGTGGTGATGTCCTAGCTAGGCCTATCCTTATGGTGCCCCCGGTGTGCCAGGGGCTGGGCCCCAACAGAGCCTCCAATGAAGGCTGGTGGGCTGTGCCTTGTGCCACTTTCTCCCAGGTCTCTGGTCTCCTTCCCCTGGAGTGTACCCCACAGGCTCCTCAGAGCCCTCCCCCAGGCCCTGCAGCTGCAGGTACCTACCTGCAGGGGCACGATGTACCCTGCCCGCAGGTGGACATTGATGCTGTCCAGCGGGGCCGGCAGCGTCACCCACTGCCCCTCGCTGTGGATGGCAGAGCTGAGGGGTGCTGGGGGAGGCGGGGGGAGGCTGCCAAGGGCCTCCACTGGCACCTGGAAGAGAGCGTCACATCAGAGGGTCCTAGGCAGCACTGAGACCCCATACTGTCACTGACAGCCTATGGCCCCCGAGGCTCCCTTGGGAGGCCTGGTGGAGACAAGCTGGGTGTGACCCTAGGGACAGGTGTGAAGAATGCCCGGTTCAACTCAGCCTCGATGATGGCTGTGGGACCCTGACCTCAGTTTCCTCATTTGGGAATAGGTACCAGAAGGAGCTGGGCTGCAGCGTACAGAGCCCCAGGTGAGGGAGGGGCTGGCATGCAGCGCGTGTGTCCCCTACCAGCATCTGTCACCCTGACTGGCCGGGAGGGCGTGGCCATTCGAGACCACCCAAGAACTCACCATCTGCAGGTTGTACCAAGTGCCCGCAGGGAAGTAGCCAGTCACTTCCGTTTTCCCGGGCTCAAGCACGGGTGTGATGAGCAGGGCCTCTCCCCACAGGAGCTGGCGGTCCACAGTCCAGGTGTGAGGGTCCTCAGGGAACCTTCGGAGAGGAGAGAAGGGCACATGGCCTGGTGACCGGGTCTCTATGGTCAGGGGCCCTGCGAACCTGGGTTACATGTCCAGGCTAGGCCTAGCAACGAGGCCCATGCCAGAGCTCAGAACTCCCCTTGGGCTTATGGCTTCAGGGAGGCCGCCTGGGCCATGCTGTTTCCTGATGACCACAGTGGCAATGCCATTTGTCCAACTCAAAAAAAAAAAAAGCTTTATCCTTCATCTGGGTGTGGTGGGGCACACGCCTTTAATCCCAGCACTCAGGAGACAGAGGTAGGGGGATCAGTGTGAATTTGAGGCCACCCTGAGACTACCTAGTGAATTCCAGGTCAGCCTGGGCTACAAAAAAAGCTTCAACAACCAGGACCAATGCTCCAATTTCATGTCAAAGTAGCTATTATTAATGTCTGGCTCTGCTGGCTTCATTCTCTGAGATGGCCCTGTCCACGCAGCCTGTCCCCTACTCAGGAAGCACAAACGGCTGACTTCGAGGTGACAGGATGCATCTTTATACCTTTCAGATGACTTTTTGGGGCCAGATTTGGATTTGTGAAACACACACACACACACAGATATAAATTTTGAGGTAGGGTCTCACTCTAGCCCAGGCTGGCCTGGATTTACTTTGTAGTCTCAGGCTGGCCTTGAACTCATGGCGATCCTCCTAACTCTTCCAAGTGTGCCACACGCCTGGCCCTCCTAGGTTTCTATACTCTGCATACCCTGGCCCTGAGCTGGGGTCTAGGGCACCATGGCCTCACTCAGCTGCAACCCGCTTGGGCTTGGGAACACAGCCTGTGTAGCAGGTCAGGGATCCCTGGCATTAGCACATACCCAGTCGGTACCCTCAGGGGCACATATGGGCCATGACTCCCCGACCCAGGTGACTCACTCCAGGAAGAGGGGCCGGGCCACCGTGTCCCCTCTGACGTGGGCACTGTGGAAGAGTGTGTAGAGGAAGGGCAGCAGGGCATAGCGCAGGGCGAAGGCCTTCCTCATGGCCTGCTGTGCTGGCTGGCTGAACCTGTACGGCTCCTGAGGCTGTGGGCAAAGCGGGAAGAGGGAACACCTAGTCTCCTGGGCCGGGGAGGGAGGGGACTTCAGGAGTCCCTAAGACACTCTGAGAGCCCTGGGCTCCATGGCCATCCCGCGTGCAGAGGACAGCATAGCCCGGGCTCCTCCAGCAGGGATGGAATTTGCCAGGGCTTGGTGTCAGGCGGGCAGGGACCCTCCCCTGCCACCCTGTCCCTACCAGGCTGTGCAGGTCATTGTGGTTTCGCATGAAGGGGTAGAAAGCCCCCAGCTGGGTCCAGCGTATGCATAGCTCCTCCGACGTGTTACCCAGGAAGCCGCAGATGTCCGCCCCGACCAGGGGCACCCCCAGCAGATTAAACTGCAGGATTTCTGGGAGGACAGAGTCAGGCTGTCAGAAAAGGGCCCACTCAGGCCAAGGAGCCTAGACAGGTTGGCTGAGTGGGCAGGAGGTGCGGATTCCTCCTAATGCCTTCTCACCCCACCCTCTGGCCAGTACACCTTCCACCCTGGGACAGCATCTGCTCCCCAACACCAGGGATGGGCGGAGCAAGGCAGAGCACAGTATGGGACGGACAATTCCCACATGTGAGTTCTGACCCCCAGGACCTGTGAGACCTTAGTTGGAAATGAGGGTCTTTCCAAGTTTAACAGCGGTAAGATGAGGTCCTTTGGGTGAACCTAATTCAACATGACCGATGTCCTTGTAACAGGGGAAAATACCACGTGAATATGAAACCCCATGGGAGGTGGCCTGTGAGGATGGAGGCTGAGCCTGGAGCCATGCAGCCAGAAGTCCGGATGCCCCAGCAGAAACAAGGAAGGGTCCCCAGCCTGCAACCACACCTGGACTGCACATATGGCCTCCAGGCCGTGAGTGGATGGATTCCTGTCGCTCTGAGCCTTTACTGTGGCGGTGGCCTCAGGACACTAACAGAGAACCCAAGGGTAGGGGGTCCCCACTGACGGCCAAGGGTGTCTGGGCTCAAGGTCCCTTTGTGCTGCATGAGACCAACCCTCAGCGCCCTCTGCTGGGCGCACTTTTCTCATGGTCTCCCTTGGGGCTGGGGGCATGTCCTCCGCCATCTCCACTGTTCAGGCTGACCTTTGCAAATCTGCAGCCCCCATGCCCACCTTTTATTGACCTGTGAAATGTCTCCTACCTATCTATCTACCTGAGCCACAAACCCTTCCCAAAGGCACTGGCTGCACATGGCCGTGTCTAGGGCCTTGGCTGTTTGAGGAGACAGGAACTGGGAGCTGATGGGCAGGCTGGGGAACTTCCCTGGGCTGCACGGGAACTGAAGCCAGCGTGAGCTCTTGTGGGAACTGGAGTCAGGATCAGAGGGGGGAGAAGGCCCAGCCCCACAGCTCCGCAAAGCCTCTCCAAGAGTGGCCCCTAGCCAGGCGTGCTGGTGCACGCCTTCAGTCCCAGCACTGGGAGGCAGAGGTAGGAGGATCACTGTGAGTTCAAGGCCACCCTGACACTACATAGTGAATTCCAGGTCAGCCTGGGCTAGAGCGAGACCCTACCTCAAAAAACCAAACAAGAGTGGCTCCTGGTCTACCAGGCTTGTGTGGGGAGAGAGCAGAGGGGAGGCTTCTCCCAAGAGCTCTGCTAGGTGGGATGCCCCTGGCCCTCGGGCCTGCAAACGCATCCCACACACCAGCAAGGCCCGTACTTGTCAGAACGCTTCAGAGTGCTCTGGAGTTCTGGGCAAGGCTCTTCTCCACTGCCACGTGGAGTCCCAGGGTCTTCATCCCCTGACCTGTTCTCTAGGGCCCCTGAGCCATTTCTGGGACTAACATGGCCAACAGCATCAACAGCCACGCTCACACCTGGCTCTACCCGAGGCTCAGATGAGGTCACCAGAGGGGAGACTCCATGGTGACAGGACACCATGCGCACAGGTACGTATGCCTCATGCCCCACCTGACTCAGCAGCAGGCCCCCCCAAGCCACAGCAGCAGCATTGACGGAGCTGAGCCACCCCGCAGACGGGCGCCACTGCCTAACAAGCAGCCTGCTGCTGCTGGAAGGTGCCCTCACCTGGCACAGAGTAGGAAAGCTGTTCCCAGCTGCTCCATACGTCCCCTGTCCAGTGGCCGGCGTAACGGCCATGGCCAGAGAAAGTTGAGCGAGAGATCACAAAGGGTCGTGTTCCTCGAGCCTTCACCAGGGCCCTGAGGGGGACAAGGGACATAGGGAGCTATGTGGACCTGGGCTCACCTGGGAGAAGACACCGACTGCAAGATGACAGGCAGAGGAGGTGGGGGAGAGGGGCCCCCGCCACAGTCACTGAGTCCTGCCATGGCCGCCCTGGCTCTGTCTGGAGATGAGCCACTCCCCTCAGTCTAGCTGACGGGCCACGGAGTCCCCTAGGTGCCATCATTCGCCTAGTCAACCCCCAGGACCCTCTGCGCATGAAGCGGGAGGAGGTCCAGTTCTAGCGTGGCGTGAGGGCAGGAGCAGGTCTGGGCCTCCTCTCTCCCTCCTTCCCTTGGCCAAGCACGGGGTGGGCAGGAGGGCTGTCGAGGAGCACTGGGGGCATCTTACCTGTTGGAGGCAACAGCTTCCGTTAGGCCGTACAGGTTGTGGAGGTTGTAGTGCGTGGAGAGGAACTGGTGGCTGGAGGCACAGATGGTGGCTGCCTGCAGGGTCCCACCGACCACCCCTAGGAGAGAGGGGGCTGACTTCCCAGGTGCCCTGCTGTCCCCATGTCTTCACCTGGGAGGGGCATGCCGAAGCTGGCTCCATTGTCCTGGCTCCCAGCAACCCCTTGGGACTTGGGGTACATTCCTGTGCCACCTCCACGGAGAACGGGACAAGAGGTTTCCAAAGACTCCCACCTTCTCTCGTCGCTTGTAATGTCTCCTACCTACCTACCTACCTACCTAAGCCTGAGACACACCCCCTCCCCAAGGCGCTGATACACCTGACCGTGTCTGCGGTCTTTGCTGTATCGCCCCAACATGGAACTCACTGTTGGGCTCCCCTGCCACCTTCTGCCTGGCTGATGCCCACTGCCTTGTGTCGCAGACTGCAGATGGGAAGTCCCTGTTCCAGTCACTACCCCTGGCAAGCACGGGAGGCTCACCCGGCACATAAGGCGGGTTTTCCAGCTCATTGTCAGGACAGCCCTGCTCAGAGCCTTTTACGAAGTTCGATGGCTCATTCATGTCCTGAAAGAGAAGCCCACGGTACAGAACTGGACTGGTCCTGAGTGTCCCGGGACGTCTAGGGGTGGGGACCACACTTACGATCCACATGCCGTCAAACGGCACCTGGGCGTGGAACTCAGCCACCATGTCCTGCCACCAGTCAAGGGTCTCAGGGTTGGTGAAATCGGGGAAGGCGGTAGGTCCGGGCCACACCTGGACAATCAGAGCCCAGAGGGGAGAGCGGGGCCCAGCCAGAGCCTGCACTACAACCCTGCCCTGCCTCAGCCACAGCTCCAAGTTTAGCCATGGCAAACCCAGGCCTAGCCCCAGGGGTCAATGTACAGGCCCCTCCCACAATGTACTGCATGGGAGGGGCTCCAGCTCTGAGAGAGACAGGGGTCAGTCCCACACATCTAGCCAGGGGGCAAAACCAGAGAGCATTCTGGAAGGAAGGTGGAAATTTAGACAATCTCACCAGAGCCCCCCACCCTCAGACACAGACCCCGGTCTGCCCTTCCCCCAGCTGGGAGCCCCCTAGCTTGGTGCTGCCAACCCCCAGGAGGCCAGACTCTGGGGCTCTAGGGAGGCCTCCAGGGGAAGACAAGGAGGACCTGACGTCTTCACAGAGGGTCTGCTGAGCTTGTGCCAGCCACCCATAAATCCTAAGGCCTCCTGACCAGGAAATTCCAAGCATGTTCCTTACCAGGGGTCACTACCACGCCTAGCTGGGACTCACCCCACCCTCTGTCCCACTGGCCCTGTCCCCCCAACAGCCACAACCCCCAACCCTACCTTACCTTTCCAATCAGCGGCTGCCCAGTTTCATTGGTGATGAAAACCCCCCTCCGCAGACCCTCGTCGTAGGGCCTGTAAGTCCCAGCGGGGCCTGAGCTGCTGATGGCAGGGTCCTGGCAGGGAGAAAGGGGTCAGGAGAGAAGGATGAGGCCTTGGCACCAGCTGAAGGGGGAAGGGGAACCGGGTGAAAGAAGCAGAAATGTGTTCATTACACAAGTGCAGCCTGCTGAATGCGTACCCTGCTGGCCTGCAGAGCCCAGCAGGAAGGGACCAGCTGGCTGAACTTCCCAGGGTTTCTGCTCTTTAATAGATTTTTTTAAAAGAAGGGCTGGGGAGATGGCTCAGCCGTTAAAGCCTGCTGATCTAAGTTCAATCCACCCTAGCACCAGCATAAAGCTGGATGCAAAGTGGCGCATGAGTCTGAGATCCCAGTGTGCCAGCTGCAATGGGAGGGGACCAGGGGGCTCTGGAAACTCATAGACCAGCTAGTTGGGCACATGCTGTGGCAGAACAAGGGCGACCTTGACCCACAGAAAGTGGGAGGATGGACACCTTGACCATGGACCTCACACGTCCACCTTGGCACACTCATGCCTGCTGGAGCGTGTGCAACTCCAAGTTCAAGGCCTGCCTGGACTAAAGAGTGAGACCTTGTCTCAAAATAACAAGTAGCCGGTGTGGTGGTACACACCTTTAGTCCCAGCACTCAGGAGGCAGAGGTAGGAAGTTCGCTGTGAGTTCGAGGCCACCCTGAGACTACATAGTGAATTCTAAGTCATCCTGGGCTAGAGCGAGACCATACCTCAAAAAACCAGAAGGAAGGAAAGAAAGAGAGGGAGGGAAGGAGGGTGGAGAGGCTGGGGATGCAGCTAGTGGCAGAGGGCTTGCCCAGCGTTGCCAGGCTCTGCATTCAATCCCTAGTATTAAGTCGTCTGTCCTTGACTGTCCTATGGTGCAGTCTGCTCAACATGGACCCTCCTGTAGCTGAAGGGGGTCCCATGGTGGTGGCTCTTCGGTCTCTGGTAAGAGAGCACCCTGGCTTGCCCAGTCCCTTGAATCTCGTCTCCAGCTGTAGGGACAGGCCCAGGGCAAGTCGTTACTGTCCTTCCCATGTGGACACAGCTGGCCTGATGGAGAGACGAAGCCAGGAGACAAACAGCCAGTCCCTACCTTTGGCTTTAAGGCAGTTTAAGTCCCCTCTACCCAAGAGTCCTGAGAGGGAGGGACCCAGGTGCTCCCAAGAATCATTAGCTTAGACAGCAAAGATGAAACCTGGAACCTCCTACAGCAGTCTCAAACTGTTCTTTAGTGATCATGACAGGTAAGAGGGAGAGGCCACGCAGGGGAGGAAACACCGAGCCCAGGGGCTCCCTCCCAAAGACACACGTCCCACTCACCACAATCATCATGTAGTGCCGACCACCCTGGTGGAGCTCGCGCACCGTGTTGGGGAAGTCTGCGAAGCCGTCCTGGTTGAAGGTGAAGTCCCGGCGGCCATCCATGTAGTCCAGGTCATTCCACAGCACATCCTGGTGGAGGAACGGGAGGCCAGGCTGGGGCGAGGGGCTGACGGCGCTGGCGGGGCACCGGGGTCAGCGCCGTCCTCCACTCACCAGGGGGAAGGGAGCCGCGGTCATGTTCTCCACCACCTGGCGGATGACGGCAGTGGAGGAGTAGCCCCAGCGGCACAGGTGGAAGCCCAGGCCCCAGTATGGTGGCATGAAGGGGTTCCCTGCAGGTCAACACCACGGTGAGCGGGTGTGGAGGGAGGAATGGGGTCAGAGACCGAGGCAGGAGCACGACCTACCCACGACATCCAGGTACTGCCTCACCACGCTCTTGGGCTCTGGGCCCAGGAAAACATACATGTCCAAGATCCCGCCTGTTGACCTCCAGGTGAGGGCCGGGCTGGGCTGCAAGGTCACATCTGGAGGGAAATGGCTTGGACTCAGAGACAAGTGCTCCATAGACAGGTCAGAGCACAGTCAAGAGACTGGGCTCTTCCCACAGGGAGTGTGGGGGGGGGTTGGTGCGCGGCAGCTGGACTGAACCAGCTGGACTGGGACGGAAGGCCCAGGGACATCTGGGACCCAGGACCTCCCCACCCCCACGGGCACGAGGGACAGGGCTGGGCAAGGACTCTGCTCACGGTACCCACTACTAAGGCTGACCTTAGTAGGTCTGGGCCAGGCAGCACCTCAGGCTGGCCAGGGGACTTACCCATAGCATTGCTGTTTAGCAGGAAGACACCATGAGCCAAGCCACCGTCCTCCAGCGCAAGGTAGAAAGGGTGTGACCCATAGAGGTTGGCACTGGACTGAGACAGGCAGGAGACAGCACCTGAGCACCCAGGGCCTCACCTGCACATTCCTACCCACCGCCCTACCCTTACCGTCGGTGCCAAGTCACGGTTCCAGAGGGTGACCCGGCTCCAGTCTGTGCTGAGCACCAGGGGGCTGAGGTGCTCTGCGAGGCCTGTGATGAAGTGGGAGGGCAGCGAGGTGGACAGCTGCAAGAACTGGTCAGCAAAGAACAGGGGAGCCACGGTCGTGTTCAGTCTGTGGGGAGAGACCAGACTCCCTTGCACTCCAGGCTGCACAAACAATGGACCCTTAGAGGGAGGGCAGGACTGAGGGAGGACAGGGCAGCCCGGTCAGCTCTGCTTCAGGCTGACCCAGGGACAGCAGCCCTCAGTGCCTGTAACCAGTAGAAGGGCCCTGACAAGCGTGCTCAGAGGGGCTGTGTCCCTGTCACCCCAGATCAGCAGAGGATACAGTGATGTAAACCCGAGGTCCTGTCAGGGGACATGATCTCTGGAGAACACAAGACACAGAGGCTGACAGCCAGAGCCCCGGGCCCTGTTCCCTCCTTGAGCCTGTATCCTTATCAGTACCGGAAAAGGGGGAGGGCAAAGTCAGCAAGACCTTTAGTTCTGGCTGGAACTTAGCAATGAGGGTCTGGTGCATGCCAAGTGACGTGCATTCAACAAATAAGGCCAGGCAGGTGCGTGCCACCTGCAGGGCCACCACTGGAAACAGGGCTAGAGTCTTGCCCTAAGCATGACTGGCACTGGGGTGGGACATCCTCTGTGGTGGGCATCCTGCAGGTGCCAGGGCATCAAAGCATCCACCATGCGTTTCCTGGGGACATCAGCCCACGTAGGAAAGCCTTGAGCTACGCAGCCAGGAAGAGGGACCTCAGATCTCACGAGGGAAGTGCTCCAGGTGGGTCTAGGTACACATGTACTCAATGGTCCGGGAACAGCCAGGTAGCCTGGGCGGGGAGGAGGGCTGTCACCAAACCAAGCTGACAGCAGAGCTTGGGACAAGGCCGGCCAATTCACAGCAGATGACCTCCAGGAGGCCCTGGCCCTCAGGGGTTCTCATGCCCACCCAGGGTAGGAGTACAGGGCCCAGGCACACAACTCACAGCACCCGGCTGCCTAGCTTCCGGCGCACAATCACCCCAAAGGGGTCCTCTGAGAACTCCACGCTATAGAGAGGGGATGGCGCCCGGCTTTGGACCCGTGGGGTCTCCAGGGGCACCTCGTAGCGCTTGTTGGCAGGATCTTTGATCTACAAGGGGAGAGAGAAGGTGGGTGTGAGCTCTTCAAGGGCTGGGTGTCTGTCCACCCCCCCAGTCCCTTCACTTCCCTCAGGAGACACGGGCCCAGGACACACAGCCAGGCCCCGAGATGGGTGGCCAGCTCAGGTTCCAGTGTGGGTAAACACAGACAACTTGTTCAGTCTCATCCCAAGTGCTGGGCCTCAGTTTCCCCCACTGTATAACCAGGGAAAGAGACCTCCCTTAGCCTGCCAGGCCAAATACAGAACACTCAGTAAACTTGAACTTCAGATAAACAGCAAATGAGGTGTGTGTGTTTCTTGTTTTGCTTTCGAGACAGGGTCTCACTACGTAGAGCAGGCTGGCCGCTCAGCCTCCCAAGTGCTGAGAGTACAATGTGAGCCACCAAGTCGGGCTCTTATTTTCCCCGCGGTGCTAGGGATCCAGTGCAGGGCCTTACTCATGCCAGACAAGCTTTGTTCACAACTAATTTGCTTTCCATGTAAGCATGTCTCCAGTCTTCCATGGTATCCTCACACCAAAACCACAAGTCAGTCTCTGCAGACACTGTTAGGGGAGCAGGGAATAGAATGGACGAAAATCCCTGCTGTCGGCAGTGGTCAGTGCTGGAACTGCCTGGAACATTCCTTTGTGGCCTCCTAATGGACAGTCAAGCCTGACCCTTACCTGCCCTGTCACAGCTCAAGTCCTCTCTCCTCACACCTGGGCTTCTAGTAGGGAAGTCATACATGTCCTGGGGAGATGTGCCCACATGACCCATCTGTCTGCATGGGCCACTCTGCCTGGGACCCACCCTGCCCACACCCACCGTGAAGTGGAGGCGGCTCTCGGTCTCCATCATTACGTCCAGCCGTAAGGTCAGTATATCCTTGGGGAAGAAGGTCGAGGTGCTTCGGGTCAGGGTGGCTGTGTAGCCTGTCTCTGAGGAGCTCAAGTTCTCTAGCCGGTAGCTGGGATAGCCAGGTGGGAAGAAACACCAGGGCTGCCCCATCAGGGGACCCTGAGGTCCCTGCCTCGCTGGGACGTAGCAGCAGCCACGGGCCTCACACTGCTCCTGGGTGATGGCCTTGTCTGGGGCACAGTCGAAGCGGCTGTCAGGGGGGATGTCACACTGTGTGGGTGCCGATCTGCGCGGGTTAGGGTGCTCCTGGGTGAGCCGAGGCGCTGCTGGCTCACTGGCTCTCTGAGGTTGAACCTTGAGTGTCTCCTCCAGGCCTTGGCCGGGAGCATGCGGCTCTTGTGGAACCAGGGCTAAGCCATGGAGCAGGAAGTGTCCCAGGAAGGCGGCTGTGACCAAGGAGACGAGGGCGCACACCCTCACCAGGGGATGCGAGCAGGACGGCCACTTCACATTCATGGTGGAGGCCTGCTGAGAGAAGGGGCAGGTCTCAGTGACAGGGCTCCTCAAAGCATCCAGACATTCAGTGCCAGAGGTGGGGGAAGATGGCAAGATGCCCTCCCTTTTTACAAAAACCTCCGGGACACCTAGGCTGATCTCCAGCACCTCCAACATGGTGGAGATTTTCCCACTGGAGATAGGAGAGTCATTTTCAATCCTTACTGTCTATTCTCTTTTAAACTTTAAGAGAATAAAAATCTTTCTCTTCTAATCCTTTTGCTGGATAAAACAAGGCTGAGTTTTTGTCCCTTGGGCTCCCAGGCGAGGGGCCCTGAGGCAAAGGGCAAAATCCCAGTCCTGAGCAGGGCGTGGTGGCGCACGCCTTTAATCCCAGCACTCGGGAGGCAGAGGTAGGAGGATCACCGTGAGTTCAAGGCCACCCTGAGACTACATAGTGAATTCCAGGTCAGCCTGGACTAGAGCGAGACCCTACCTCGGAAAAAAAAAAAAAAAAGAAAAAAATCCCAGTCCTGAGAATG
>PVHP010024307.1:0-26537 GCA_004024765.1 Zapus hudsonius
GTCCACTCATGTGCACACAGAGCACATGCATCTGCATACACAGGCACATATAACATACGTGTGCACCCTACACCATGAATGTGATACATATGTCAAAAAAAAACTAAAAAGCAAAGTAGGCATGAGTGTATTTTGCAATTTTGCAGATGCTCTGTAATGTTTGCAATTAGGCATTCATTCAATTAAAACAATTAAAATAACTTTATTGATCAGCAAGGAGAATTGGAAGAACAAATATCTTTAAAAGACAATTGCTCTTCATATCATTTTATAACCCAGTTGGTTGACGGCCTAGATTGGATAGAAGCACCATAATCAGGCATTGGATGTTTGCTCCTCTGCCAAGTTCCTGGGAGATAAAGTTTAAGTATAGATGGAGAAATCATTCTAAATCATGCTCAGCAGAAAAGAACATCTGAACATTTTTCACTGTCTGGACACGTTGGCCCAGTGCAGTGTTATAAATATTGCTGGTATGCACTTGGCTTGGGAATATATCAGGAACTTAGTAAGTGTGTGATGTTGTTCACTGCCCTGAACAGCATGGGGGGGGGGGCGGCATGCCCCATCTACCATGAGTTGGTGGCACTCCAGGTGACAGCAGTCACCCAAACACATGTACTGGAGCCCAATCCTAATAACAGTTAGTCCAGTAAAATGGTTCAGGCAGTCATAGACTAAAACTGGTCTTGGGTATCAAACTTAACAGGTTTGCAAACCTGGGAATGTGTTGGGAAGGGTATATACACATTATTTTATAAAAGAACAAAAGTAGCTCAGCTTTTTAATCATTTATGATGTTCATAGCTCCAAATTGTTCTGAGAAATAGTCATGATCATTAAGACCACACACTAATAAAAATAAGTTGGTTGAAGATTTTTTTAATGGAAATGTTCAAAATACCTATCAAAGAATATTTGGCACCTGGGACTCAGGTCTCACATGCATTAAAAAAGAATATTTGGTTACTACTTATATATTCAACTCAAGTAGGTAGAGAAATGAATTTTTAAAAAGAGTGGAAGAAGTAAAGGGCATCTTATTGCTCATCTCTGACCTCCAATAGCAGGCGAGTCCCACTCTTTTCCCTTTGAAAATTAGCTTGTTCTTCCTTTTAGAGACATGAAATGCTACCAATGATAGAGCTGATAAACAATCAACAATTCTTTGAAAAAAGTGAACTTAATCTGGATAACTTATTCAAGGAGGAAAAATAAAACTACATGGATTTAATAACAGGTTTAAAAGCATTTGAAAGAAATCACAAATAAATATAATGCAAATGGTATACTAAAACTTTTTAAAACCTTATGAAAATGATGATTTCTTGAGAAACTTGAAACAAAAATGAACCCCAAAAAATGAATCCACATAAAATTAAAGAAAATTCCATAATCGGTCAATAATTATGAAGTACAATTTTCAAATTTTTTTTTCAGTCTTCAATGATGACATGTATAAGTTACATTTATTAAATATGTGTGATGGCACTAAGTAAAACACTTTGTTTTGAATTTTTATAACAATTTTGCCATAGGAATTATTTTCAAAGTTTTACAGAAAAAAAAATAAATTGAGGCTAGTGATAACTCAAATTTAGCATAGGTTTGAGAAACTATACAGGACCAATGAAGGAATGTTATTAGCAAATCACGTTTAAGCACAGAAATTTTAAGACACATTGATTACAAAGTGTAGACTTTATTTTGGATTCTAATTTAAATGACCAATCATAAAACAGGGAATTCTGATATTTATGAGGCAGTTGGCATATTAGGTACTGACTTATTCGATACAGATATTAAGAAATTATTATAGGGGCAGAAAGTAGCTCAATGGTGGAGAACTTGCCTAGTAAGTACAAGGTCCTGGGTATGATCCCCATCAACACACACACACACACACACATTATAGATGTGAAAGAAGGATGTGGTAGTGTTTAAAATTGTTATCTTTTAGTAATATATATTGAAATATTTATAGATGAAATAAGATTTGTTACCAAAAAACTACAAGACAGAGGAAGTAGTTGGAGGGACAGATATGAAACAAGATTACTCATGAATGGACAATTACTGAAGCTGAGTATTGACTATATTGGATCTGTGATTGCATGGGAGTCACATTTTACATAATGAAAAGTTTACTTTAAAAACTACTATATAGCTATAATAATCAAAGCATTATCCTTGGGCATACAAAGGGATAGAGGAATTCATGAACAGAAAAAATAGTTTAGAAACAGACACAGCTGAGGATTAACTCATCGGTAAAGTGCTTACTTAGCATGTGGGAGGATTGGATTCCATCCACAGGACAACACAAAGAAAAGAAGAGAGATCAAAATACGTCATCTATTTCCTATATGCAAAAGAACAAACTAATGATCATTTCAGAAAAAATAATTGTGTCATGTAAATTGGAAAAACTACCTTAAGTTTACAATTCACCAAAAACTAAGTAAAAGGATATGAAATCATCAGAAATTTCAAACGAATGTACATTTACTTTCTGAAGAAGGAATAATTATCCAAGTACAAAAGCAAGTTTAAAAAAAGAGAGTGGCAGATTTGGTCACATAAAAATTCATAATGTCACCATATAAGATTATTGTGAAATGTGTTGATACATACAACAAGCAAAAATAAACAGTAAAAAATGACTGTTAAGGTGAAAATATTCTGACTAAATTAAGCAATTAAACAAAATTTAAAGCAAAATTATAAAGCCACTTACAGAAAATTGACAAAGAATATAATTAGGCAAAGAACTTGATTAAAGAATTCGTTAAAAATTTAAAATTCCTCATATATGTATTTTAAAAGTTAATCTCCCTGGAGATGTAGCTAGTGATAGAGCACATGGCTAGCACTGTGGAGGCTCTGGCTCAATTTCCAGGCATTCTAGCAAAAGAAAATACCATGATGTAATCAAGAAAGTAAGAAACGAAAACATTAGTAAGATATGGTCTTAATATAACAAATAAAATAATATTATTGCTGATAAGATTATGTCATTCAGTGCTAAGGGAAATATAATTTATCCAAAAGCCATTTGACAGTGTAATAGGAGCAAAAATAAAGTTTAGGCCCTTTGAGCCATTAATTCCAAACCTAAGTTTATCATAAACAACTAATCTGAAATACCAGCAAGACTTTGTGTATAAGGACAATGAATATAGTGTGGTGGTTTGAATGAGAAATGTCCCCCATAGCCTCATGTGTTTGTGATTAAGCTGCATCCTCAATCCCAAGCTCTAGCCTTTGGGAGATAGAGCTTTGCTGGAGGAGGTGGATCACTGAGGTAAAACTTGAGGCTTGACACATAGTCCAGCCCACTAAGCGGGTTTGCTCACTCTGAGACTTCTTTATTGCTGCTGTGTGTGACAAGATGTGATGCCCCGGCTGCCTGCTCTGCCATGCTTTCTTGCCAGGAAGATGCTTCTCCTCAAAACTCTAAGCCAAAGTGAATCCTTGCCTCCTATAAACTGATTCTAGTCAAGTTTTTCATGCCAGTAATGAGAAGGTAACTGGCACAGGTAGGATTATTTACAATGATGAAGAATTGGAAGTAACTTAAATAACAGTCACTGGAAATGGACTAAATTGCATTCTCATCATGCAGTTATTAAAAATCATGTTTTGAGCTGGAGAGATGGTCATTATTTGATCCAGGTGTCCTCCACAAACAAATGAATGTGTTCTGATTGATAGATCCCCAGCTGATGGCAGTTCAGGAATAAAAACCTCGCTAGAGCTGTGTTGTTGGGGGCGGGTTTATGGGGTTATAAACCAGCTTCCCCTTGCCAGTGTTTGGCACACCTTCCTGCCACTGTTTCCAGTGCTGTGGTGGATGTGATGTCCATCCCTCTACTCATGCCATCATTTTCCCTGTCAGGATGGAGTCTCCCCTCGAGTCCATAAGCCAAATAAACCCATTTCTCCACAAGCCACCCTTGCTTGGGTTCTTTCTGTGCAGCAACTAGAATGCTGACTGCAACAGATGTCTCAGTGGTTAAAGGTCCTTGCTTGAAAGCCTGACAACCTGGGTTCAATTCTCCAGTACCCACATAAAGCCAGATGCACAAGGTGGATTATGCATCTGGAGTTCCTTTGCCATGCCATTCACACCCATTCTCTCTCTCTCTCTCTCTCTCTCTCTCTCTCTCTCTCTCTCTCTCTCTCTCTCTCTCTCTCCCCTTTCATTTTCCTGGCAAATAAAATAAATAATTAAAATTAAAATCACATTTTATCAAGTATTTACTAGCTACAAAAATCTTCCCATCATACTTTCATGTTCACACTATAGACTATTTATTGTATACATAGGAAAAAAACAGAAAGCAATTGCTTAAATGATAATATGATCAAAATTAATAAAATCAGTGTAAATATTGTGGATGATTTTTAATAAAATAAAATTTTCTTTCTTTTTGAATGGAATATCAAATATCAATATATGCAAATGAATGCCAAAAAAGATGGAAAGAAAATTTACAGTTTCTAGCTACACAGAGATCAAGCATGACGCAAACATCCTGACAGTTCAGTTTTTCCAAAAAAGGGACAAGGGGAAGCAGCTATCATGTTGGAAACAGGTGAGGAATCCAGAATCCAGGAGGTGAAATATTACAGACAGATCCCAGACCACCGCTGAGAAGCAGCCTGACACCAGAGGCTGGGCATGTGGGCTAAACACTGTTTCCTGAAAGAGCAAGAATTTGGGTCTGTGGGGGGGGGTATCTATGTCTGAGTCTTTCACTGTTTAAAGGATAAGGAAACCCATACTTGATAAGACAAAGAGAAAAAAAGCCTAATATATCAGGGGATCTCTGGATGATATAGTACCTAAGCTTTAAATAAAAGTAGAATTTTTTTACTGAGAAAAAAATAAAGAATTATTCATACCAAAACATTTAGCAAGTCTAGAGCAGCCAAGCAACACAGTTCAAGATAAGAGTGAGTCAAAGCAGGTATTCTACAACATAAACAGTCTGAACTGGCTCACAAGACAGGCCCCATGAGCCTGCAGTGAAGGATGAACTCCCTGCCCTTGTGCCCGTGGAATGTGCTGGTGTGGAAAGAAGACCAGCGACTGGCTTCCTGTGAATGAACAGGACACATTCTCATTGTCCTTGTGGTGCTACCCTTGAATGATTAGTGAACATGACAGCCCGTGATCCCTCAGGTTCACTCGCCTAAAACATGAGGAACATCAGCTGACTTTTTTCTTGATGTATTATCCCAAACAAAATCCAACATTTCAGGCTGGAGAGATGGCTCACTAGTTAAAGGCACTTGCTTGCAAAGCCTAATGATCAGGGTTCAATTCCCCAGTACCCATGTAAAGCCAGATGCAGAATCTGGAGTTTATTTGCAGCAGCAAGAGGCCCTAAGGTCTCTCTCTCTCTCTCTCTCTCTCTCTCTCTCTCTCTCTCTCTCTCTCTCTCTCTCTCTCTCTTCTCCTTCCCTCTCCCTCCACCCCTTGCAAATAAACAGATAAATCCAAAAAGGAATGAGTTTACCTATCTATGTTTTGTTCAACCTTTTGAGAGAAAGACGGATATTTCTGTAAATAAAGAACAGATGCACTTCTTTCTTTATCACAACATCTAGAGACAGAATTGATTTTCCCACCACACTAAAGTTCTTTCTATACCACAGTCTTTTTAAATGGATCCTTGGCATACAGCATATTCAGGGGCTGAGGAGGAGGTGGGAAGCTTCTTTGCTCTCATTAGCTTCTTAGAAGGTCTGTGGTATTGTGCGCTGGGAGCATAGGCTCTGCAGTGATTGGATCCGGTTGTTCTTCTGTAGTCATACCAGATAGCAGTATTTCCCTCTAAAAGGAACATTTATGCCATTCCTATTCCTATCTTTCTCAATTTGTGTTGAAAAAACTAGCAAGCATCCTTGGGAAAGGGCCAGGAAATAGCTTAGCTGAGATTCCAGGGGCAGAGACAGTGCCCGGTGGAGGCTGCAGTCACCTCCGCACCAGCCTCCACCTCTCAGAAACTTGCTTTGGGAGGTGAGTGAATGACTTCTACCTTGGCCCAGCCTCAGGTCTGGACTCACAACTCTGTAATATGTGGTTATGCCTAATATGAAGAGCTATCTGGGAAGAGGAGAAAACCATTATACCATCGAGCTTCAAAGCAAAAGTACACGCTTAAACATACTAATGGCTCGTTGGATAAGTAGAACCAGAATGAAAGGGGCCTTATTGGAAACACCATCTTGTGCTAAATCATATTTAGAACTTGAATTAAATAAATGTAGGCTTTCAACTTTTAGTAGGGAATGCTTCCAGGACCTGAAGTTAGACCATCTAAAAACCTGCCATTAAGGGAATATGTCTTTGAACTAAAAGGCTAATGTTCCTAAACCACCTAAAACTGGATCCTTAGCCTTCTGTGAAATCTCAGCCGTTTCCCTGAGATGAGCATTCATAGTGAACCAGCTGTCTCCTGTTGGATCAGCCTCCTACACAGAACCTGAATCATATTCCCAAATTATACTCAAGGACAAAAACTCCATGATATCTATTCACCTGATGTAACATACATAGCGTTCCTCCGTTGGAAACAGAAAGCTTTCATTTTCTCCCCGACAAATGTGAATGTGTGCATATGTATAGATAAATAAAATATGTTATATTATATATAAGTTCAAGGCTGCTTGGTGCTATATCACAAGACCCCATCCATCTAAAAAATGTATAAAGCATTGTTCTTTGCAGTACCTTATCACACTCACAGGAAACAAATAAATACAAACATGATTTTCTAGCTTTCCAAGTCATTTTTGAGAATATTGTATTCTTGAGTATTTATTAGGCCAGGTATTATACATGATAGGGGTACAAAAACACAAGCAGAAATCCAACACTCTCAGAACTATAGTAGTCAGAGGTGAGGTGGATGATGGATGCTGTATTCAATTGTCGCTGTGTGCACCTTTTATAGAATGTATTCACTTCAAGTTCAAGGCAGAATACTCAAGTATTATTGCTAGAATTGGGAAAGTTGGTGCTCATTGGATCCTCCCAGCATGGAATCAGAATTGTGGTAACTGCTGGCAGACGCTGTCATGTTAGCTAGGCATCTGTTGTCATTGTTTCCACATTGCTCAGACAAAAGCAGCTGATAGGGTTTATTTTGGCTTATAGTCTTGGGAGATTTTAGCATAGCAGAGAAAGGATGGTGGAGCGGAGGCTGGACATCACTTCTTGCCACAGCAGCTGACAAAAAGCAGCAAGAGTGTGAGCTGAGCTCCCACAAAGAGAAAGCTAGGCTATAATACCCATAAGCCCTCCCTGCAGCAACACACCTCCTCCAGCAAGGCTCCACCTTCCAAATTACCATCAGCTGGGGACCAAGCATTCAAAACACGAGAGTTTATAGGGGACAGGCCACACTCAAACTACCATCGCATCTTAACATTAGTACCTATACTGTTTTAACTTGGAAGTGTATTTCTCCCAGGCATGTACGACCCCAGCATGGACCTTATCTCTGTACACATGGATACATTTTCAGGCTTTCAGTACATAGTACCAAATACCACTTTAGAAAGCTCAAGTCAGCTTATGCTCTAGCAGCAATGAATAATGTACAATTCACCAACAGATCCACCCTCACTAGTCTGGGCATGTTCACTGGATCTCACCAGGCTATAGGCCAATGATCTAAACTCATGAAGGAGAGGCAGAAGAATCAGAGGTGCAAGGTCATCCTCAGATGCATAGCAAGTTCTAGGCTAACCTAGTAAGACCCCATCAGAAGAAAGTAGGAAGGAGGCAAGAAGGAAGAGAGAGAGAGAGAGAGACAGACAGACAGACAGACAGACAGAAAAACCTTACACATGTGAAACATTTTATACTTGAGCTCAGCTAGCTTTTGCTTTATTTGTCCTTATGCAAAGTAATATATATATATATATATATGTCCTTATGGAAATTATATATTTATATATATATATATATACATATATATAGGCTCAAATATCTGAAAATTAAAAGGTAGCTCTATCAAGGTTAGGTGCAAAAGCCATAAGAATGACAATGTTAGGACTGGAGAGATGGCTTAGCGGTTAAGGTGTTTGCCTGCAAAGCAGAAGGACCCAAGTTCGATTCCCCAGTACCCACATAAAGCCAGACACACAAGGTGGCATATGTGTCTGGAGTTCATTTGCAGTGGCTGGAGGCCCTGATGCACCCATTTTCTCTATCTACCTCTTTCTCTTTCAAAGAATAAATAAATAAATAAAATATTTTTTTAAAGTTCAACTTTAAAAAAAAAATGACAATGTCAATTTCCCCTCTCTTTCTTTCCTTTTCTCACTTACATTTGCTAATCTTCATGTTTTCCTGGCAGTCTTACCTGCTAGTTCCCATAAAAAAATATCCCAAGGAGAACCCTCACATGACTTAGCTATATAGACAGCCCTCACCAACAAATTTACTCAATCTGAGTCATCTTTCTACCCCACAGACTTGGTGTAGGACTTTTGGAGCAGGAAAGGCCCACTCATTCTGGTTAATAACCTTATTTGCACTGCATGGACTGGGGAGGAATTCTCCAAAGGAAGCTGAAAAGGTTAAGAAAGCTTGTTACAGAGACAGAAGCTACAGTCTCCAGCTTATTCTTCTTTCTGATCCCTGTCGACCATGCTGCCTCAGATCCTCTGCCCTTGGTCTTTTCTTTCCATTTAGTTACACATTTATATGTCCAGTCAGATTCACTGTCCCAGCTTGATGACTGGGGTTTTAACTCCAGTCCACAGCAGCAGATTGGAATACGAGATACACCCTGATGAGCATCAGTTCCAAGGGTTCCTAACGGCCTCGGGACACATCTGTAGGAATTTTGAGGCATCGGTACAGGAGACTGTGAGGAGCCAGGACTGGGTTTGTGTAGGGCTGTAAGTCAGCTAGTTTAGCTCTAGGAGCAGCAGGAGGGAAAGAGGGCCAAAGGGTGAGGGGATGGAGAAGCATGTGCTATCCAAGCCTCCATATGGACAGCTGGACTTCCTCCCCCACAGTCTTTGATCAACAAGAGGCCAGGAGGCTCTACATACAGTCCTCCCAGTCTGAGTCCTGCCTCAGAGGCATCCTCCACTGTCAACTGCCCCAAGAAATATTCCAGCTGTCACACAGGCAGAGCATGTCATGGCAGGTAAGTTTCAGGCATTTTCATGACAAGAAACAGATCTGACGGGCCCTTAGAAAGAAATTTTATTTTGTTGCTTATAGAATGTCTACTGGCCATAGTTTTAGTTTTTTATTTTAGGTTTTTGTTATATATGCACTTGACTTCATTTCCCTACTATCTTGTCTGTTTAAATCACATGATTCTTACCTTTTATTAAACAGAGAACAAGAAAAATGCATAAGCCCATGTAAGGCCATACCTTACTGGAAAGGAGCTAGCTTCCCCCTCCCTGGCTTCCTCTCTTATTAATAGACACTCTCCCCCCAATTCATTGCACCCTTTCAGCACCTTGCAGTCATTCAACAAACACTAGCTGTATCTACCAAAGGCTAGCCCTGGATTTCAGATGCGCACTCTGCTGACACTTAATACAGCAAAAAAAAAAAAAAAAAAAAAAAAAAAAAAGTGATCTTTTAACCCCAAAGACCCACCTCACAAGCATATCATGATTGTGTGATTTAGACCTCACAAATGTTCAACTGAGAGATGGAGAGATTAACGAATCTAAAATCACGGGGATCTCTTTAAATCACCTGCTCATTCTTTCCATTTAACAGTATAATCTCTGAATGTGAAGACGCCCTTGGGGGTGGGCTGCATTTGATAAGAATCAAGATTTTCCATCCCTGGTTCCCACCGGCTGTCCTGTCTGCTGATCTGATGGTGAGCAGGCCAATCTCCCTGGCAGCATGGTAACCGAAAGCAACTCTTCAATCTCCAAGGGTTTATCTAGAAATAAAAAAACCTATGGTGATCTCCTAAGATTACCCTTTAAGGACACACTGATAAGCACAAGTCAAGGGAACAATTGAAAGAATTAGAACTTTAAAACTTCATGTTGAAAAAAAAGCACCGGGCTGGAGAGATGGCTCAGCGGGTAAGGCACTTGTCTCCAGTGCCTAAGGTCCCTGGTTCAATTCCCCAGGACCCACATAAGCCAGAGCCACAAGGTGGTGAGTCTGGTTCTCTCTTTCTCTCTCTCTCTCTCTCTCTCCCTCTCTCTGCTTGAAAATGAATAAATAAAATATTTTTAAAAAAAAACAAAAAGAAAAGAAAGCACCGTGTTAATATGTAACAGCTCTAAGTTTCATTCTCGGTTCTGTCATTGACAAGCTGTGTTGGGCAGGTTGTTTTCACAACTGAAGGCCTCAGTTGCAGAATGAGACACTTAAATTACATTCTCCCTAATATCCTTTCAAGATGGAAACTTCTTGATCTAGATACGTACCTGATGAAACATAATTTATTTTTCTTTTCCTTTGCACCCCTAAGGAAAGATGAGTGAATTTTTTTTTTCATTGATGGTACTGAGATGTTGAAAAACCCCAGGATGAAGGAATCTTTTTTTTTTATCTGGAGCCTGTGAGACATAGGCTCTGATTGCCCTGTGAAAAATCCCCAATGCAGATCCACATTGTTCTCCATCGTTCTGGGTTAGTATTCTCATGAGAAACAGAACTAACAGAATATGCAGAAGGTCCTCTACTTAAAATAGTTCAACTTACAATGTTTCAGCTTTGCAGTGGGGTGAGAGCATTCCCACACAACCACTCTGCTTTTCATACTTACAGTATTCAATAAATTACATACACACACACCACTATAGGCCTATAGTAATATAAATTTGTCCTGAGCACATTTAAGGAAGGCTAGATTGAATTAGGATGTTTGAAGGATTTTGGTATATTAAAAGCATTTTTCACTTATGGTATTTTCAGTTTATAATTGCTTTATTGGAATTTAACCCCACTGTAAGTTGAGGAGTATCTACTTAAAAGGATTTAGGGCCTGTGAATATGGAGCACAACATTGCTATTTGAAAGCTAGCACATTCACTGCTGTAACTTGGTCTCTGTCCTCTGGTCTGAGAACTAACAGAGGCAATGGTACCACACCCAGTTGAAGGCCTATGCATAAGATTTGGGGAGCTACTCATCAGTCAAGAACCAGAGCTCAGTGTTTAAGGCTAGAAGTTGGATGTCCTATCTCATTAAGACAAAAAAGCCTTTTCTCTGCCTTTCTGTTATAATTCGGTCCTCGGTGAAGTAAAGGAGGCCTGTCCACATTGGTGAGGACCTGCACCTGCTGTTCACCTGGGTAGACCAACAGTGACCATCTGAATCTATACACTGAAAGCAATGATCTATCTATATCTATACTGTGCAAAACAGTAGCCACCCAGCAAACCTTGGCCACAGGAATACTTGAAATATGGCTAACACAACTGAAAAAAATAATCACAAATTATTTAAATTTAATTAATTATAAATATTTCTATGTAGCTGGTGGTTGACTGGGCCATGAGGGCTAGACCTTAAGTCTCTTGAGTACAAGGGGTATGTTTACTCTTCAGATCATATATACATCTTTCCTCCCACCTTGGAATTCTGAGTTGTGAGTAATCAGTGGATGCTGAGTGAATATTTGTAGAATGAATGGATTTAGTAGAAATGCATGTTTTATTGTCTCACCTAAAGAAGAACTTTCATAGTGGGACCTCCAGCCAGGTATAAAGGGAAGTAATGCCTTGGTTAACAAGAGAAAAATTTTGAGAGGTAAATGAGATTGTCAGTCAGAGAAATGTCTGTGTGGACAGGGGTGCCATTACTACCTCTCTTTGCTCAGGAAAATCTCACTCTGAGCCCTTAGTCTACCAGGGCCATGCCACCCACCCTCACTCCCTAAAGTACCCCAGCTTTAGGAAGTTCCTTCAATTGCAACTCTAGCTCATTTATATAAGAAAAAAAAATTGAAAGGATAAAGATATTGTGATAGTTTTGAGTAAATGTCCCCCAATAGAATCTATTATAATTGTGAATTGTCTTCAGCCTTCTGGCTGGAGGAAGTGTTACTTTGGCCTGGCCTCCTGGGGTCGTGACACCCTTTCTAAATTGGATACAAAATACTAGGGATAGATATGCAAAAGAAAAGCCAGAACCCCAGTCTGGCAGGTCTGCATTTTTGTGAATTACAGTGTTACAGTGTGCTTGCTTGCTTGCTGCTGGAGGTGCTGTCTCTGTCTCTGCTTGGATCTGTGAAAGGGGCCAGCCTTTTTTCCTTAATTTCCCCTGGGCCTGTTACTTCAATAAATGCTTTCCTCCCTAAAATTCTGCCTGGTTTGAAGATTCATCTCAGTGATGTGTGGCTGACTATGACAGATATATTAACATAATTGAAGAAAATATAAACTTCAGAATTATGATAGCTTTGGGAATCTTGGCTGCAGAAACTTATAAGGAGTCCCTGGGAGAGCTGGCTTTGGATGTAGTGGTTTAACTATTTCTTTGCATTTCTTCCAGAATTCAAATCTAGGAAGGGTGTATATGATTGCCTCAGCCTTGCACAAAGTAAGGCAAGCACTTTGATTGACTCTTACCAAACATAAATCTAATGAGGAGCAGTAGTCACCCCAAAGCAAAACCAGGTACTCTTAACAGAGTAAATACTGACAGGCCAAAATGATAGATGTCCATGTTGGCCCTGACTGTTACTAGAGCACCAGAGCAATGTGTTTCTAGATCTTTCATTTCTTTTTTTAATAGTTTATTTGTTTGTTTGTTTATTTACTTATTTGCAAGAACAGAGAGATACAGAAAGAGAGAGAGAAAGAGAGAGAGAGAGAGAGAGAGAGAGAGAGAGAATTCCATGGGTATGGCAGGACTTCTTGACACTGAAAAGAAATTCTGGATGCATGCACCACTTTGTGAATCTGGCCTTATGTGGGTACTGGGAAGTCAAACCCAGGCCATGAAGTTTTTCAAGCAAGTGCCTTTAACTGCTAAGCCTTCTCTCCAGTCCCCTCATTTCTTGGTCTATCTTTTTGTTTGACCTCCTGAAATGAAGCTTTGCTATGTTGCCAAGGTGACTTCCAACTCTTGTGCTCAACAGATCTTCCTGTCAGCCTCCAAGTAGAGGGGATTGCAGGCGTGCACCGTCAAGCCCAGCCCTGCCCCATCTTTATCTCACCCCTAACATGGTCCACCCAAATAAATGACCAAAATATCCAGTATCTCATCCCTCACAGTTCCTGGCTGAATATTGGGCGTAGTTAAGTCTTTGACAAACTTGATTTTATTTCTAGATTAACTATGATTTTTAAAAAGCTAATTAGGATGTTAGTCATACTAAGATTATTTTCACTCTAAAAAATCCTATGTAACTACTTCTGAAAGGATAATAACTGCACATATAAAATTTTACTTTTCATGTATGTATGATACAGCATATAATTTATAAATAAATGATTCACTACTCATATTTAAATATTTGTAATCCACTGGTAAAAATGTTTTTTCAGTTTAAAGTATCTATCTCCAAAAGAGGGGATTGAAAATTTAAGGGAAAATTCACAAAGAAAGAAACAGGCTCATGGGCAAACCACCCCGAGTGCATCTAATCTCAACTGATGTCAGAAGAGAGAGACGTTATGTCTCAGGGAACTGAGCAGAAGATGGGGCAGAAAGAATGTAAGAGCCATGGTGGGGGAGGATATCCAGAGACATGGCCGCCCTCAGCAACAACACACAAATAGGGGATCCTGGCTACCTTCTGAGCTATTCATGACCCCCTACCCAAGGACTGATCCAGTATGCCCACTGAGGAGGGCCCCCAATGGGTTGGGGACAGGGAGGAGGGAAATGGGAGTACCATCATAAGATTTGTTCATACACTGTATCTAATTAAGGATAATAAATATGTGTGTGCGTGTGTGTGTGCATGTGTGTGTGTGTGTGTTAAAGAACAGAACAACCTTGCCAAAGCACTGTTCTCTCCTTTAACTGTCTGAAAGTCCCTACGCTTAAATCTGGAGCCCTAAACATGGAGAATCAACACCCAAAATAAATGGAGTTTTGAGCCAAAGACTCCTCCTCACAACAATGCCCTCCTAAGGCTCTGTGAAAAGTAATGGGGTCATTCCCAATAGAAAATGGTCCTGGTCTTTCACACAGTGACCAAGCTGATAGAAAACAGTTGCTGTCAACTTAGCTTCTGATTCCGCTGCCCCAGGAGAGAAGGAATGGCCCCCAGATGCTGATAATAAAAAAAAAAAAAACATGAACCCATCAGATGTGCTCACACATTCTCTGAAAATAATCAAACCCTAGCTGTTTAGTCTGGCTGGGTAGCTGAACCAATCTCTGCCACCCACAACTGCTCCAGCTGTCAGTGAGTCACGGTGCCCAGAGGTAAGAGTGCTGCTAAGACGAACCCAAGTGTCATCCTGGAAAGGCTTAGCGCGTCTTTCTCACACCACTAATGTTCTGCTTGGCTGCCTCCATCTGGCTTTTCAGCACCTGAAAAAATTCAAACAAACAGTACAATTCACATGTAGCTTCCAAGGGTTTGGACTGTCTCTAAAGGCTTCTGAATCTTGCAAGAAGGTCATAGGGAAGACCAGGGGTCAGTGCACACTGACAACAGGGACCTCAGCAAATCAACCTTGTGTGACAGTGCAGATACAAGACATAGTATCCAGCATTATAATGTGCAGTGTGAGAGGGAAGAAATTAGTAATCAACATAGCAAATAAACTGTCAGTTCCTTACGGAAGCTTAAACAGAGACAGACATTACTTGGGATGGGAGAATGGAGAATGGAGGGGAATTCCACAAAGCATGCCTCAAAGTGTACTCTCACAAGGATGACTCATGAAAACATTACACGCAGAATGAAGGAAGCCAGTCTCGTGGTGTAGGATTCCTTTTATGTGACATTTCCAAAGTGAACAGATGTCTCTATGGCAGAAAGTAACTTAGTGGTTTCCAGGGATAGAAGAGAAAGAGGGATGGAGAGAAATTACTAATGTGCTGGGGGAGGGTGGTATGTGTGCTGTAGTGTGTGTGTGTGTGTGTGTGTGTGTGTGTGTGTGTGTGTGCTATGAATAGTGTATGCAAGTGTGCATGTGGAGGCCAGAAGAGAATACTGGGCGTCCCCCGCTATTTAGCTCTTCCATATGTTTCCTTGAGACAAAGACATCATTGAATACTTTTTTGTTTTTATTTGTTTGGTTTTTTGTTTTGTTTTGTTTTTGGTAGGGTCTCACTCTAGCCCAGATTGATCTGGAACTCACTCCGTAGCTCCAGGCTGTCCTTGAATTCACAACCATCCTCCTGCCTCAGCCTCTCAAGTCCTGGGATTAAATGAATGCACCACCACACCTAGCCATAGTCTCTCATTGAATCCAAAAACCTGATGTTTTTAGTCAGACACACTGACTAGTGAACCCCAGCAATTCTCCTGTCTCCACCCTACACAGAACACTGTACTAAGTATGTATGGACATGCCAGACTTTCTACATGGGTGCTTGGGATCAAACTCAGAGCCTCATACTTAAACCGTAAGAGTTCTTACTCACTAAGCCATGAGTTTCTTTTAAAGAAGAGAGAAATGTTCTCAAATTTAATTGTAGTGATGGTTGCAAACTCCTATGGAAATTCTAAAGCAAAATCAAATTGTACATTTTTAGGTGAGTTAATTATAGGGTACTTGAATTATACATCAACAAAGCAGTCTAAAAGTGTTCTGTGTTTCTGAATATTTAAAATAACTATATTAATACTATATATTTCCTATTCTAAAAGTCAATTTCTGGGGCTGGAGTGATGGCTAAGCAGTTAAGGTGCTCACCTGCAAAACCTAAGGACCCAAGTTCTATTCCCCAGTGCCCATGTAAAGCCAGATGCACAAAGTAGCATATGCATCTGGAGTTCATTTGCAGTGGCTGGAGGGCCTGGCATGCCCATTCTCTCTCTGTCTCTCCCTCTGTCTCTTGCAGATGTTTTTTTTAAGTCAACTGCTGAGCAAAAACAAATTAGTGATAACTTTATTCTGTTTTCTCAATGCCCAGAGCTAGTAAAGTCTTCAAACTTGACCCTTGATTTTGTCATGCTTCAGCACAATGAAAAGTGTCCCTTCCAGCCCATAATATTCACTGAGTTCTTCTCTTAGTAACTGACCCAGAAACCAAGTGCTGGTACTGCCCTCAGCTCTGAAATGATGATAGGCACTCTCTAGACAAAATCCATGACAACTACAGCTTTCACTGAAAGAGAAGTCAAGAGCATGCCAGGCAACCCTTTGGACTATGGATGAGGTGTGACCAGTAGTGCAGACAACATACTCTAGAATGAGGTGACTCAGGCTGGAGTCATCTATATTTGTCATCCAGTGCAATGTGGAGTTGAGTGGGATGAAATTCAAGGCAAGAGGTAACCACAGTGGGTAGAAAAATGATTCACAGGTTCAGCACAGGAGCCAGGAGAAGGATGCCAGTTACCAAGTCATCCATTGTAAGCCTCCTTGAACACAAGAATCAGGGATTGGAATGGGTGAAAACACCAAGGACCTGAGAGACAAGACAGTCGTGTGACTGACTGTCTTGTTTAGCACTTGCCTGCAAAACAGAGGGCCCAGAGTTCCACTACCCAGTACCCACATAAAGCCAGATGCACAAGGTGGCCCATGTGTCAGGTTTTTTTTTTTTTTTTTGCAGTAGCTGGAGGCCCTGGTGCATCCATCCTCTCTCTCAATCTGTTTCTTTCTCTCTCAAATAAATAATTTAAAAAAAAAAGAAAAGGAGAAAGTGTGAATGCCAACATTCATCTTTGCTTCTCGACTACCCATGCAATGTGGCCAGACTCTTCACAGATTAGGGCCACTCTCCCACCACACCTTCCCCGCCTTCAAACCGAGAGCAAAAATATACCCTCTCTTCCTCTAGTTGGTGTTGTCAGTATTTTGTCACATAAAAAGAGTAAAAGTAAACTAAAGAGAGATGCCTACCAGACCACATGGAAAACCACTTAGTACACATAGTTTATTTCCATATGATATATTCATTGTACTAAGATGTTATTTGATTGCGCAATAATGAAGCCAATATCTTCAATTATTTTTGCTCAAAAGTATGAAAGGGGATGGAGAGATGACTCAGCAGTTAAGGTGCTTGCTTGCAAAGCCTAAAGGACTCAGTTCAATTCCCCAGTACCCACATGAAGCCAGGTGCACACAGTGATGGATGCATCTGGAGTTCATTTACAGCATGCCCCCATCTCTCTCTCTCCTTACAAATAAATATTTATAAATAAAATAAAATAAAACTTTATAAAAAGTATGAAAGTAGACTACTAGCTCTTACTGTCATTTCCCATCTACTGATTAAAGGCGATTGATGTTTTAATGTACTAATTGTCATCATCACTGTGTACTTATCAATATGTAAATATGCAATATGGTATCATGATAAACTATTATATACTATGAGAAACAAAGTGAAGAAAGATCTTTCTCCTTCATCCAGATAAGATCTCACAGTCCTTAGAGAACAATTCAAATCAGGGGAATTCGTGCTTTCAATGACTACAATCCTTGTTCAGACAGAAATAAACCTGATACTTATTTTGGAGCAGATAATCAATCAGAAAGTGGATGGGAGAAGATGTGTAATGATAGTATGTGAGCTTGATAGTTACTTGTAAAGCCTTCCAGGCATATTGAATGTGAGTGCAAAGACTTTGGGATAGCGTTAATTTCAGTGCTATGATGACAGGAAACAAGATGAGAGAGACAGTGGAGATTCAGGACTTGTTTTAAATGCCCAGCAGTCAGTTCATTCCAGAGAGAAGACTACGTAAGTTCAGCTGAAGTTAGTATTGAATTTGTTGGTGGAAAACAGACACTTTGGACTGAAGCAAAGTTGATGGTGAGGAGCTGATGAAGGTACCAGAAGGACTGAAGGGTGACAATTGTCTTAGAAACTGGCTCTCTAGTTCTAGCCTGCCCAACACTTATTTCTAGGATCTTTGGGTGTGCATTTATCTTTCTTTCAACTCTAAAAACTGTCACATTTGCACTGTCTCAAACTACATAAGCATGCTTTCTTTGCAACTTGGTAAAATTTTGTTATCTTTCATATTCTTTTTTTATTGTCCATAATGAGTTACATTATTTAATGGGGAAACAATGAGTTGTTATCCCCAGTTCCCCAATGCCCCTCTTCCCCATCCACAATCGGCTGGATATCCTCCTCCGTGGGCCGTCAGGATCAGTCCTTGGGACAGGGGATCATGGATAGCCTAGTAATCAGCCCAGTTCTCCTGGCCCTAGTATGTTGTTACTCAGGGGTGTCTTGCCTCTGGATAGTCTCCCCCACCACGGCTCTCACAATCTTTCCACCCCCTCTTCCTCTCAGTTCCCTGAGTTGTGGTGGGTGAGTATTAAGGCTGCTTTAATGTTGAGAAATTAGGGGGTCTTTGTGTTGAATATCATTGGTTTCCGTTTCACTGGCTTATCCTGTGTTGATTGAATGGCTCTGGCTGTGGGTCCCTTGTTCATCCCATCATTCTCTGCAGGGTTCCATATGGATCCTCCATGGTATGACTGTGGTGGCTCATCTCTTGCCAGGATCTCAGCTATCAGCCTGCGGATGGTAGGTAGGTGTCATGGTTTGATCCAGGTGTCCCCCACAAACAAAAGAATGTGTTCTGATAGATCAATCCTCAGCTGATGGCAGTTTGGGTTTTACAACCTCTATGAAGCTGTGTTGTCAGGGCGGGCTTATGGGGTTATAAACCAGCTTCCCCTTGCCAGAGTTTGGCACACCTTCCTGCTGCTGTTTCCAGTGCTATGGCAGAGGTGATGTCCACTCCTCTGCTCATGCCATCGTTTTCCCTGCCAGGATGGAGTCTCCTCTCAAGTCCATAAGCCAAATAAACCCATTCCTCCACAAGCCACTTTTGCTTGGGTTCTTTCTGTGCAGCAACTAGAAAGCTGACCGCAACAGTAGGGTTGGATGGGCCACAGCTCTCTTGCTGCATTCTGAAAGATACACAGTCTCCATCAGAGAGTGAGATCAGTGTAGGTTAACAAAGATACACCATTCTGGATTACCTAGATTCTATTTATAGTAGCTTCTCCGTCAATCGCTCCCATGGTGCATCTCTTCTCTGGAGCCCAAGAGTCCAGGTTCCAGTGCATATTGCCCTAAGTCCCCAGTTCCAGTTAATCATGAGGCTAAACCAAATTGGGTTCAAAACCATAAAATCCTCACTGTAACCTTATACTGTAACCTAGAGAGCAAGTAGTGGGCATTGTCTGGCAAGAGGGGCCATGAGTAGAGGGGAGAGAATCTAAGCCTGTGAATAATTGATCAGTCTGACAACCCCTGGTCCCAGTCACCAGTTCCTTCCCTCACTGAACTGTTGACCAAAGTGACCCATGAAGTTCCAAAAACAAGACAGAATTCTGTCAAAGCTCTTGAATGCCCTCCCCAGGCCTGAGGCAAAACTCTGTTGCTGAAGAAACCACAGAATGCCATTGATCAGCATAGACCCTTCAAGGTCCAGAATGGTAACCAGCCCACAGATGGTAGTTAGTGTAGTGCTGGAAGGCACTGCATAAGCTGCCAGGGGAAGCTGATCAATGACAGCAGAAGCAAACAGAGACCACTGGCATGAAACACAGTCTGCTGCTGTGAGTAGGCTGACCACACCTCCGACTGGGAGAGAACAGTGAATCAAGAAAGGAGCACTTGTGCAATGGAGGTGCCTAGACCTGCGGGAGACAATCAACAGCTTTTAAATTTGGCCAAATATTACTCTTAGTGAGGGGGAGCTCTTTCATATTCTTTTGATGCTGCTATCTCTTAACAATATTTAAAAGATTACACTGAAATTTAGGTGCCCTGTGTATTATTCAGGGTTCTCTTAGAGGAACAGAGCCAATAGAGCAAATTATAGTAAGAAGGGGATTTATTGGGGGAGCTTATGACAGTCCCACAATAGCAGTCTGCAGGCCCACAGGTGAAGGAACTAGTAGCCGCTCAGTCCACATGGCTGGATGCATCAGCAGTCCCAATCCAGCACCCAAGGCCAAAAGGCTTCCTGGAGAGCCACTGGCCTTCAGTCAACTATAGAAGACCAAGGAAACTTGGTTCCAATGTTGAAGAAAGATAGGAGAGAGCAGGATTGATGCACATCCAAATAACAACAAGTGCCATCAGCCAGGTTGGAGGAAGAAAGAGAGATTCCCTTCCCCTCAAGCTTCCTTAAATCCGGCCCCCTTGTGGGAGGCCCGCCCACTCTGGGGGAAGGGCTCACTCTGGAGGAGTGACCTCTTCCTTTTGTCCATCCTTCCTGTAGGCAAACTCAGAGACCCACCCAAGATTACTATGGATTACTAAACAGGTCAAGTTGACAACAAAACTTAACCATGACACTCTGCATGGCTTTATGTGACTTTGTATTACAATTCATAACATCATTTTCCTGATACTAAAAAGAGGAAGACAAAAGAGGCAAGAGATTGGTAAGATACATACACTGAGAGACACAGAGAGTGGTCATTAAGAGCACAAAGTCTGGTTTGGGATCCAGCTTTGCCACATGTTGGCTTTGAGCAGATCACTTAAAGCCTCTCTACCTCACTTTTCTCATATGAAAAATGGGGTTAGCAGCAGCATTTAGTTAATGGGGTTGTTAAGATGACTATGTGCATGCCTCTGCTGCCTTTTGGCATCATTCCAAGTCCTTTTGGACTTTTCCCTTGCTCCGGGCACTGTTGCAGTAATAATTTCCCTGTAGGCT
Source organism: Zapus hudsonius (assembly GCA_004024765.1). Taxonomy (NCBI): domain Eukaryota; kingdom Metazoa; phylum Chordata; class Mammalia; order Rodentia; family Dipodidae; genus Zapus; species Zapus hudsonius. The sequence goes on from PVHP010024307.1 coordinate 20,796, forward strand.
TTGAACAACTTCACTCAGGAACAACTTGACTACACCCTACTTCTAGCCCCTAGAGTACCTATTCCCGCTGCTCCCATTGCTCCCCTAATGCCACAGTGCATGCAAACCCATGCTCAACTCTAGAGCTCTAACTGAACATCAAGACGTGTAGGGGATTATAGCTATGAGACCCCATCTGAGAACTAGGAGCCATGTGTATGCATGTATGTCCTCAGGGCAGACAGTTCTGAGAAGCATTTACAAAGCTTCCTGTCAGGTGCCAATTATTCATGTTAGAAGCCAGCCTAGCAAAGCATCCTTACATTGGTTTTCTCTCCCTTTGTATCTCATTGGCTTTTGTCACACGTCCCTGAAGTTTCTCAATGCAGTTAACTGGATGCATGTCTTTGTATCAGGCTAAGCTTAGGGAAGAACTCAAGTAAAGACCCTAGGTAAAGTGCTAAGCAGTGAGCCTGGCACATGGAATGCTCTATGTAAGTGCCAACTGGCATTCCTGCAAGGGAACAATTATCACACTGGACCATAAAAGGAGCTGAGTTAAGTGGGAAGGAATGATAGAGAGGCTAGAATGTGACTAAGTGGTGGGGTGGTGGGGTCAAGACACTGCAGATTGCATAATGTCTTGGTTTGTAAACTGAGGTAATGGAGTGAGCAGAAAGAAGGATGTCAGAGGACGAGGCTGTTATAATCAACATGTGACTGTCCCAGGACATGGGCTGAAAGGGAACTAGCTGTTGAGGAACACTCTTCTCAAACTGATCACCATGGCAAGAGTCAAAATGAATCATGCAGGCTGACATATCATGTGCTTTAAAATTATACTGGATGGGCTGGAGAGATGACTCAGCAGTTAAGGCTTTTGCCTGAAGAGTTTAACAACCCAAGTGTGATTTCCCAGTATCCATGTAGAGCCAGATGCACAAAGTGGCGAACACATCTGGAGTCCCTTTGCAGTGGCTGAAGGGCCTGGAGCACCATACTTTCTGTCTCTCTTCTATCTCTATCTGCTTGAAAATAAATGAATAAATTTTTTTTAAAAATTACATTGGCCAAAACGAGTTTCATGGTCCCAAGCCAACACCAGCCGCTCAGGGAAATTTATCCTACTGTTTAGTTGCTTTTGTGTTATTGGGATAGAGCATCCAACCAAAAACAGCAGATGAGAGAAAAGTTGTTTATTTGGTCTAACAGTCTCGAGGGGATACTCCATGATGCCAGAGGACAGCATGCCATGAGCAGAGGCTGGACATCACCTCTACCAGAGGAGATGGAAAACCAAAGCAGGAGAGTGACCTAAACTCTAGCAAAGGGGAACTGACTACAACACCCTTCATTCTGTCCCAAACAACACACCTCCTTCAGCAGGGCTCCACCTCCCAAATTGCCATCATCTGGGAGCCAAACATTCCAAGCACATGAGGTTTCTTTTGGGAGGGGAGACACCTAATTTAAACCACCACACCTGCCCTCAATGGGAGGAGAGGGAAAAGAGGAAATATTAACTGAACAATCATCTGACCTATTGCAATATGGATGGAGCCAGGTGTAGTGGGAAAGAGAAGGAACATGCAGGTCTAATATGGTGCATACACAGGGTCTAGGGGCAATGATACACAGTGTTCCTTCCCACACGGGCCTTCCAAACACTTCATAGAGTTATAAAATTTCTCTGACTTTTCATAGAATCATACAGCCAAAGTTATTAGCAAAGTCTTTTATTTTCTCTTTATTACAAGCAGTTGGATTTTCAGTCATTCGTATGTCCAATCCCAGAAATAATCAAAACTCTCACTTTCATTCAAAATTCAAGTTTTAAGATGGCTGACTAGCAGACACGCCACATCCCTTGGGAAACAAGGGTCAGGGTTTTCAGCAGGGATCCAGGTCGTAGACACAAGCTGCAGTCACGCTCTGAGCTACAGATACCTCCCAGCACAGGATTCTCACCACTGGAAGCCTCCATCGAGGACCAGCGTTCGCAGGAGGCAATTGTGTTTGTATTTTTCAGGATGCAGCAAGAGAGCTGGGGCCCATCTAACCCTAGCAACCGACCGTAGGCCGATAGCTGAGATTCTGGCAAGAGAGGAGCCACCACAGTCAGATCGTGGAGGATCCAAATGGAACCCCACAGAGAATGATGGGATGAACAAGGGGCCCACAGCCACAGCCATTAAATCAACACAGGATAAGCCAGTGAGACAGAAACCAACAATTTTCGACACAAAGACCCCTAAGCTCACAACCTTAAAGCAACCTTAATACTCATCCACCACGACTCAGAGAACTATGCGGAAGAGGGGGCGGAAAGATTGTGAGAGCCGTGGTGGGGGAGACTATCCAGAGGCATGGCCAGGAGAACCTGGCTGAATACTAGGCTATCCATGGTCCCCTGTCACAAGGACGGATCCAGACGACCCATGGAGGAGGTTATCCAGCGGTTTGGGGAGGGGAATTGGGGATAACAACTCATTGTTTGCCCACTAAATGTTGTAACTCATTATGGACAATAAAAAGAAAAAAAAAGTAAAAATAAAATAAAATGCTAAAAAAAAAATTCAAGTTTTGTTCTTTCTTAATTTAAGACTACTAAAGGCAGGAAGCCTGTGGTGGGGAAAAGGTAGTGGGCTTGGGTTTCTTAGTTCCTGCCTCCTCTCCCACTACTTATAGCCTGCTCTGGCTCATTTAGGATGAGGTAAAAGCAAGAGGAAACAGAGGCAAGTATAACAGTCAGTTCTACTTTGCTGGGATGAATATTCAACCAAAGCCAGTTTGATGGGAGGAAGGGTTTTTTTTTTTTAAGCTTATAGATAGAGAGGGAAGTTCCATTAATGGTGGAAGAAACTACTCCCATTTATCCAAGCAGAGAGAAACAACCAAACAGCCTATATAAACCAACAGCAAGCAGGATCCCCCAGAACTCAAACCTCTGGGCTGGAATTCTGATCTGCCCCAGTGACAAGTCCCAGGAGTCTGCCTGCTAGAGTGCTGAAGCTGCAAATTCCATTTTAATAAAACACCTGAGTCTATGGGGGACATGCATTCAAACTACCACAGGTAGGAAAGGTTTCATGTGAGTCTGACATTAGCTTTCTCTCATGTTTTCACACCTGGTAGCTAAAGTGGCAGGTATTTAAAGTAACCCCTTTCTGGAGGAACATTAGTGTTTTCTTCAGAGATAGTACCTCCTCGTTTTGCTTCTCACTTACAGAACCTAGGAAAGCTGGTTCTTTCCTAGCTATTGTATACAAGTGCCCTCCTAGCTTCTTCTCTTACCCCACACCCTCTCTGGGATGGCTTGTTGGTGCTGTAATCTTCTGGGTCGAGAGTTCACCACCAGCCTTGGTGTTCTCAGACTCCAGAACTCACAAGCCAGCTCTGGATATAGTATCCTTGAAGTTCTTCCCACCAAGCTTAATGAGAAGGGACCCACCAAACTTCCTCCTCCATGGAGGAACTGAAGCCACAGAACACAGACAACTCTTTACCCTAGGCTCCCACTTTTTTCTTGCAGCTGATGGCTGTCGGAGGACTGTCACACCCTTGTGCTCAGGAAGCTCTTCCCTTTTTAAGTTAGTTGCTTCAAAAGCATCAAATGCTAACCTATATACTCCTCCCAACCCCCTGTTACCCAAAGCCACCTTCATCAACTGACATTGAAAATGTCTCAGAACACAGTAAAGGAGTGGGAGGAAGGGGGACGACTATCAAAAACAAAGTCACACGGAATATGGTCACGTTTACATTTTCAAAAGCTTATTCTAAACTAGTCCTGGTAACATCAGCCTGCAATCCCAGATATTCAATAGGATAAGCTTGGCAAATAGAAGTGAGTTCAGGGCCAGCCTGAGCAACTTAGTGAAACCCTGTACCAAAATAAAGTATAGAAAAGAGGCTGGGGATACAGTTTAGTGGTCACACACTTACCCAGCCTTTGTGAAGCCTAGGCTCAAACTCCAGGACAGCACACACTGAAAGAGTTACTTGGGGGTTGGGTGTATAGCTCAGTAGAAGAACACAACAAAATGGGATTACCCCAGTGCTTGCTTATGATATCAGCAGGACTGAGGGGAGGACCTTGAGTTCAAGGCCAGCCTGGGACACATGGCATGATGACATCTCTGAAGAAAAAAAGTTGCTCTGACTCTAGTGTGAAGAATTTGAGATGATATAAAATATATACACATATTTGCATGTATTTTTAGGAAAAGTGATTGCAAAATAAAACAAAGCCATAAGTTACTTGAATTTTAAACCAAAAGATCTCTGTGGTTCTGATATGGAAAATGAATTTGAGTGAGTGTACATAGGCACAGGGGGATGTAAGTAGGTTCCACTTATCAAACCAGGAACATCAGAAGAGGTCTAGAGCAATGGGACAGAAGGAAGTGATCAGGCTCATGACATGGGTAGGAGACATCTACAACGACTTGTTACTAGTGGCCTGGGGAGGGAGATGGATGAATTGGGAATGGTGCTCAGATTTCTTTTTTTTTTTTTGGCTTTCAGTATTTTTTTTATTTTTATTGTCCATAATGAGTTACATTATTTAATGGGCAAACAATGAGTTCTTATCCCCAGATCCCCAATGCTCCTCTTCCCCATCCCCAGTCAGCTGGATATCCTCCTCCCAGAGCCACAGCCAATCAGTCAACACAGGATAAGCCAGTGAGACAGACACCAATGATTTTCAACACAACCTAAAGCAGAAGTACAGAGACCCCTTAGTCCTCAACTATAGAACAGCCTTAATACTCACCCACCACGACTCAGGGAACTGAACGGAAGAGGGGCCGGAAAGAGTGTGAGAGCCGTGGTGGGGGAGGCTATCCAGAGGCATGGCACCCCTCAGTAACAACACAGTAGGGCCAGCAGAACTGGGCTGGATCCTAGGCTATTCATGCTCCCCAGCCCCAAGGACTGGTGCTCAGATTTCTTGCCCAAGCCACAGGGAGAAAGGAGAGTTCATTTTCTTAGAGTGATAACCCTGAAGCAGGAAGCAGTTAGGGGGTGAAAGGCAAGAGATGAATCATGAGTTTTAGGTAATCTACACTGAAATTGAGGAACCCGTGAAAGACTAAGGGCATACATGAGTAAAGTCAGGTACGTGGATTTGTATACCAACAGGAAGTCAAGGCTTGAGATAGAATGTGGAGAGTTGCTGGAATTTAGAAAACAATTTAGAGACTTAAGACTGAATGAGTTAACAGACCCTGAGGGTCTTCATCTTTGAATGGCCAGGGAAAGATGACACTAGAAAGGGACACTAGAAAGTAGTTGCCAGAAAGATTTCATTGATGTCTGGCCAGGAAAGACATCACCTTGGGTATTTCAAATGGGAAAATATTTACATAGGAATTTTACTTACAAGTCCACTAGAAACTACAGAGCAGAAAAAATTGTTCTCTGGATTACTGCTGTGGTTCAGAAAATTAAGAAACTTGAAAACTCTTATAGCAACCACAGCTGCTTCCTGTTAGGAGTGATTTGCAAGAGAATGTGGAGGTGGCAATACACACCCCAAGGGTAAGAGAGATGCTGGAGCTGGAGAGATGGTTCAGGGATTAAGGCACTTGCTTTAAAAACCTAATAACTGGGGTTTGGTTCCCCAGTACCCACATAAAACCAGATGTACAAAGTGGCACATGCATCTAGAGTTCATTTGCAGTGGCAGGAGGCCCTGGATCACCCATATTCTCTCTCTCTCTCTCTCTCTCTCTCTCTCTCTCTCTCTCTCTCTCTCTG
>PVHP010024308.1:0-26567 GCA_004024765.1 Zapus hudsonius
TGATTCTTCCAATGTCTTCGGGATCTGTTGTGATCTCACCATTGTCTTTCTGATTTTGTTGATTTGGGCTTTCTCATTTCTTCATTTGATTAGATTGGCCAGGGATTTGTCAATCTTATTAACTTTTTCAAAGAATAAACTCTTTGATTTATCTATTTTTTAATCATTTTCTTGATTTCCAATTCATTAATCTCAGCTCTGATTTTAATTATTTCCTTTCATCTTGCTCCACGGGTTAGCTTTTTCCATCTGTTCCAGTCATCTTAGGTGGGTGGTTAGCCTATTGATTTGAGACATTTCTGTCTTTGATATGAAGGCATTTAGAGCAATGAACTTTCCCCTCAGAACTGCCTTCATTGTGTCCCACAAGTTTTGGTAAGATGTGTAATCGTCATCATTTATTACTAGGAAATTCTGGGTTTCCTGTTTTATTTCTTGAATGACTCAATCTTTTTTAGGAGCGAATTATTCAGGCACCACTACTTTGTGTATTTTCTGGATCCTGTTCCATTGTTAATTTCTACCTTTAATGCACTATGGTCTGATATGATGCAAGGAACTACATCAATCTTCCTGAATTTTTTAGGGAAGATTTGTGACCTAAGATGTGATCAATTTTAGAAAAAGTCCCATGTGCTGCTGAGAAGAATGTATATTCTGTGTCTTTTTGGTAGAATGTTCTGTAAATATCTGTTATTCCTAGCTGTTCAATGGTGTTATTGAGCTCCGTTATGTTCTTGCTGATCTTCTGTTTGGTTGATTTGTCTAGAGCTGATAGAGGTGTATTAAAATCTCCTACTATGATGGAATTAGAGTCTATTTCTGCTTTATTTTTGAGTAGGGTTTCCTTTATGAACTGTGTTCACCCAAATTTGGTGCGTATATATTGATGATTGTGATATCTTCCTGCTGGATTATTCCTTTTATGAGTAAGAAGTGACCATCATCCTTTTTAATTGATTTTGGTGTAAAGTCTATTTTGCCAGAGATTAATGTAGCCACACCTGCTTGCTTTTTACTTCCACATGCCTGATAAATTGTTTTCCAACCTTTTATTCTAAGAAGATTGCTGTCTTTAGAGGTTTAGTTCGTTTCCTGAAGGTAGCAGATGGAAGGTTCCATTTTTCTGATCCACCCTGCAAGTCTGTGTCTTTTTACAGGGGAGTTAAGTCCATTTATATTCAGTTATATAACTGTGAGGTTTGCTTTGAGCCCTGCCATGATGAAGGATTAATGGGGGCTGTTGTCTGTGCTGCTGTTATTAGCACACTGACTGTGATTTTCGTGCCTGATCTCTGGTACTCTTCTGAGGTAGATTTCTTGTTACTTCTGGGTGGGATATCTCTTGTAGGGTCTTCTGAAATTTTGGCTTAGTTTTCAAATAGTTGTAGAGCTGGTTTACTTCATGGAGCACTTTCAATTCTCCATCTACTATGAGGGATAGCTTTGCTGGTTACAGTAGTCTAGGTTGAAAGCTATACTTCTTTAGGCCCTGAAAAGCATTATTCCAAGCCCTTCTGGCTTTCATGGTTTTTAAAGAGAAGTCTGAGGTAAGTCTGATGCGTTTTCCTTTATAAGTTATGGTTTGCTTTTCTCTAGCAGCTTTGAGTATTTAATTAGCATGTGTCTTGGAGAATTCCTCTTCATGTCCTGTCTGTTTGGAATCCTCTGGGCTCCTTGAAAGTTGAGTGGGCTTTCTCTTGTTAGACAGGGGAAGTTTTCTTGAATAATTCTGTTGAAGATATTTCCTATGCCCTTAGCCTGGGCTTCTTCTCCCTCTGGGATCCCCATGATTCTAATATTGCACCTCTTTATGGTATCCCATAGATCCCTCAAATTATGCTCACTTGATTTCTTTAATTTGTTGAATCCCATGACATCCTTATTAATTCCTTCTGTCTTGTCCCCACTGTCTGAGTGTCTCTCCTCTAGATTTTCGACTCTGGGACTGATTGTTTCTAGGGAGGTTTTTAACAACTCCATTTCATTTTTGGTTTCTGCTATAATTTTCTTTATAGACTCCAATTCTTTGGTGAGATCTAATTTCCAGTCTATTTTTGTTTTTGCTAGGGATTCCTGAAAATCATTTTTATGTTTTCTTAAGTCCCCATCAAATTTAATAAATTGATTTTCTAGCTTCTCCCGTTGTTGGCTCACCTTCAATTCACTTAATGTGTTTCTGAATTCATTCATATTTCTGTCCATTAAATTCAGTCTGAAGTCTATGTTTGAGTTGGTGAGCTTCATCTCATTCATGTCTTTTTTCATATTTTCCATATCACCTATTAATTGCTTCATGTTTGCATTGCAGTTGTGGTCAGGAGTCATATCATTCTCTCTTTGGGATTGTATTTTTGTTATCTCCACTTCCTTGTCACTTTCCTGTTCCATAATTGGACTAGAGGCCCTGAGTTGGGGAGATCCGTCTTTAATTTCTGTGGTTTTTTTTGTTGTTGTTGTTGGTTTCTGTGCATGTCCAGGTAGAGGTGTGGGACTCAGGCTCCCTGGGGAGTGCTATTCAGCCCTCTTTACTTCCAGTAGAATGATCACCAGGTTTGATCTTAAACAGAGGTCTTTCCTGTTAGGGTGTTCTGTCCTCAGACAGGCTTAGATCTTTACCCATCTGGATCCCTCTGTGTGTGACTATTTAGTCTTAGAGCCACCCCATAGGTCCCTGTCCCTGATTGGTATGCTGCAGTAGAAACAGCCCCCAGCACCCCCAACTATAGAGCCCAGTGTCTTCCCACCTGTCAGTGGTGCGTTATCCCTGGTACTTGCCGAGACCGCCTGTACCCTCCTGGCAGGTACCCATCTGAACTGCCCTCTGCCGAGTTTCCCAGGTATCTGCCTGAGGTCTGGCCCTGGAACCAAGCTAGGTCAGTTTGCCCAAGGATTGTGTCTGCCTGTGTATGTGGGGAGGTCATGGAGAGAAGTGCTGGAGGGAAGGGGCCCCATAAGGGAAAGGTGCTCAGCCTGTGGCATGGGCTTGGGAACCAGCTGGGAGGAGACAATGGTGGGAGCTTTGGGTGGTGGAGGGGGCAGTTCTCCGTTCCTCTGTGGAGCAGAGAGCTGCCGGGGAACCCTGTCTGGGCTGGTGCAGGATCTGGGGAGACGTTGGGCTTGGGTTCAGGGCCGGCTGGGGTCCGGTATTTGGATCCCAGCTGGAAAATCAAATCTTTACGGAGAGAGTCCTGGTGACACTGTTACTCGTCCACCATCTTGCTCCACCCCTCCACTTATCTTTTTCCAGTTCAATTGCACATACTTTAAAAACTTCAAGCAAAATATTTTGTTCAATTTTGTTTTCTCACTATAGCTATATAGAGATATGATATTGGCAGCTTAAACCATGCAGAAAACGATCATATTAGTTTTTTTTTTAAGTTTTTATTGTAAACAATTAGATACATTGTATGATCAAATCTTGTAATGGTACCTCCATTTTTCTCCTCTCTGTCTCCATCCCACTGGGGACCCTCCTCGGTGGGCATGGTGGCTCTGTCCATTGGGTAGGGGGCTATGGATTGCATAAAAGTAAGCCAGATTTTTTTCCCCTTAGTGTGTTGTTGCTAAGGTGGGTGTTGTTTGAATATTCTCTCCCACCATGGTTCTTACAGTCTTTCCACCCCCTTCCACTAAGTTCCCTGAGTTATGGTGGGTGAAATTTAAGTATGCTTTATTTTTGAGATCCTATCCTATTGTATGTCAGCCATTTTCCCATGTCTTGTTGGAGGAAGTGGTTTGTCACCGGCTCTCTCACTGCTTTCTGGAAAATATACACAGAATGTCCATCAGACAGTGAGATCAGTATAGGTTAAGTGAGACAAACATTGCTAGTTTGGCAAGATTCTAATGGGTGTGTGCTCTCTGTAGCTCTCTGGTAGTGGGAATTTCCCCTTGGTTCTTGGTCCCCATTAGATTTTGCCATGGATCCCAGTTCTAGTTTAGGGTTCCTCATCACTGAATGGATCTCATAGCCAAGTAATTAGCTGATGATTACCCTCCTAGGTTTAGCACCACTATTGCACAGATAAGCACTTCTTGACTTGCTGGTCTCTTCAATGTAGCAGTGTGTTCAGCATTTTCATGACATCAGTCTATATTGTATATCATTGTTTTTTGCTTTCTCCAAATATCATTGACTGATTTCTGCTGGCAGCTCATGTAACACCTTCCAGCACTACACTACCATCTGGGAGCGTGTTAACATTCTGGAACTAGCAGGGTCTCTTGGTATTTTGTGATGCCACTCTGGTATCTTTAGCAATAGGGTCTCAGCTTTGGCCTGGGGCAGATATTCAAGAGCTTCAATAAAAGCATGTGTTGTTTTGGGTACCTCCCGGATCTTTTGATCAATAATCTGCTCCAAGTACGTCCACTTTTCTTTAAATTTCATTTTCATTTTTCCTTTCAGCTGAATAGAATTCCATTGTGTATATGTACCACAACTTTGATAGCTACTATGAATTGAGCTGCTATAAACATTGCTGAGCAAATGTCTTTGTGCTGAGGCTTTAAATCTTGAGGGTAGATGCCCAGTAGAGGGATAGCTGGATCCATTGGTAGCTCTATATTTATCCTATTCAGGAGTCTCCACACTGCTTTCCATAGTGGTTGCACAAGCTTGCAATCCCACCAAAGAGGTTTCATTTTTCCTTGCATCCTTGCCAGTATCTTTTGTTGTTGGATTTTTTTTTTTTTTTAATGATTGCCATTCTGACTGGAGTAAGATGGAATCTCTGTAGTTTGATTTGCATTTCCCTTACGATTAAGGATGATGAAGACTTTCTTAAATGAGAATTAATCATTTACGTTTCCTCCTCTGTGAATTCTCTGTTGAGATCAATGCCTCATTTTGTGAGAGGGCTATTTGATTTATTATTTATTCTTTTGAGCTCTTTGTAAGTTCTAGATTAGACCTCTGTTTGCATTGTAGCTGGCAATGATGATCTCCCAGTCTGATGGTGGTCTATTGGCTCTGAGTATGTTATGTTTTTCTGTACAGAAGCTTTTTAGCTTGATGAGATCACATTGGTTATGTGATCATTGCACACTTCCTGAGCTACTGGAGGTTTGTTCAAGAAGTTTTTCCCTACTCTTATCTTGTGGATACTTCCTTCTACTTTTTCTTCCAGGGTTTTCAGTTTCAGGTCTTATATTGATGTCTTTGATCTACTTGGGGTTGAATTTTGTGTATGGTGACAGGAGTGGGTCTAGTTTCATTTTTTTTACAAGTATTTATCCAATTTGTCCAGCAACATTTGTTGAAGATACTACCTTAATGCCAGTGAATGCTGTTGGCTCCTTTGTCAAAGATCTAGTAACTATAGTTACTCAAACGAAGAGAAGAGTCTTCAATTCTGTTTCATTGGTCTACTTTTCTGTTTTTATGTCAGTATCATGCTGTTTGTTACTATGGCTTTGTAGTAAGTATGTCTTTAGATCCGGAATGGGGATACCACCTGAGTAGCTTTTTTTTTTTTTTAAACTAAAGATAGATTTGGCTAAATTTTGAGATTATTTTTTTCTATGCCTATAAAGAATGAAGTTGGGATTTTTATTGGCATGACATTGAATCTGTATATTGCTTTTGGAAGAATTTCCATTTTTACAATATCAATTCTACTTCTCTTGGCGTATGGGAGATCTTTCCATCGTTTCACAATCTCCTTTATTTCGTTCTTGAACATTTTGATGTTTTCATTATACTAATCTTTCTCATTCTTGGTGTTATCCCGAGGTATTTGATTTTTTTTTTTTGAGGCTGTTGAAAATAGGACAGTCTTACTGATTTTTCTGTAGGCATATCATTTGCAAATGGGAAGGCTACTGAATTTTGTGTATTTATTTTGTATCCTGCCACTTTGCTGAAGGAATTTATCACCTTCAGGAGTTTACTGGTACTTTTCTTCAGGTCTGTTATGTATAGGATCATGTCATTGGCATCCCTTTTATGACTTTCTCCTTTCTTATTGCTTGGGCTAAATGTCAAGCACTATGTTTAAGAAGCGTGGTGAGTGTGGACATCCCTGTCTTTTTCCTGATTCTAGTGGGAATTCCTGAAGTCTTTCCCCATTGAGTATTAGGTGGGCTTTAGGAGTTTTGTATATTGTCTTTATTATGTTGAGGTATACACCTAATGGGTAGAGGTTGTCTATTATATAACTATCAGGAGAATTTATAAAATCTACACATCATGTACTACTAAAGCATGTAAGAAATGGGAAAAATATATCAGTATTTCTTGTAAGTATAAAGTATTTTACTATATAAATTTTGAGCTGAATGAGACTACTCAGGGGAGACTTGTTTCAACTCTTAAGTAAATGCTCATCTGAAGAAGCTGTCAACTTGTGTGTTTGTAACTGATTAGAGAATAATGTCCATTGCATTTCCCCTATGGCCAGAGAACATTTGCAAGATATTTGTAAAATGTAAGCATTAACTCCCTAACACATAACTCTGAGGAAATGTTTATATTACTCTGTTCAAGCAAAATTTTCAGTAACAGAGAAAACAGAGTCAGTAATTTGTTCTAAAATAAGAGTCTTCTTTGTGTGCAGTACATGGGCATATATTCACTATTTTCCTTATTCTATATAATTACAGCAGATGGGAACATTTTCTTTAGAATGAGAATTTGGCATTGTACTTATTTAATTTGGCTGAAGATTCAACATTGATAGAGATGCATTCCAGGTGGTGATTCTTGTCAAAGATTCTCTATAGGATATAGATATAATTATGTTCAATATTCCATCCAAAAATTATAACCTTAGTCTTGTTGTTAGGAATATAATAAAAGGGCAGTACTTTATGTACTATATTATCTAAACAATTGACCAAAAGTCTACAAGACAGTCCTCCATAGTCATAATTGACTTAATTTTCATTATTTTTTGCATGTATGTGGTATGAATGTATTTATGTTTATCTGTATATGGGTGCATGCATGTGTGGGTGCATTCAGAGACCAGAGGTTGACATCTGGTGTCTTAGAGCACTGTCCATTTATTTGCTGAGACAGGGTCTTTCACCTGAAGTCGGAGTACACTGATTCAGTTAGTCTAGCTAGCCAGTTGGCCCTGCTGTTTCCCTACCTCTGCCTCCCAAGTGCTGGAATTACAAGTGGACCACCATGCACACTTGATATTCAGTTGGGTACTAGGGATCTGAACTCTAGAACTTACCTTAGCCTGGCAAGTGCTTTATCCTCTGAGCTATTGCTTCAGCCCTTTGATTTTTCTTAAAATAATATGAGTACAATTAGTTTCAACTCATACCTAAACACTTTTAACTTTGATTAAACCTATGGTTTGTCCAGTATAACTGGCAGACAAATAGCCTGTAGTACATGTAGGAAGAGGAAAGGAGAAAATCTGGAAGACATGGGCTAAGGATCTTTGCTGTTGCTCTTTTTTACTTGATCTATTTAGGGCTAAGGATCTTTGCTGTTGCTCTTTTTTACTTGCTCTATTTAATGTAAAGAACTGAATCACATACATAATTAATATAGATTATTAAATCAAGCTGATTTTTGAGAGATTCAGGGGTTTGTGGAGAAAGAGAAAGCCAGCCCAGTTTAAAGGAAAGTTACAGAGGACCAGTAAACCTGTAACAAAAGAACAGTTTACTGTGCCACATTAGGAGTCATGACTAAGTGACAAAAAGAGCTTAATTCAATGCAGCTTGATATCCAAGAAAAAGTCACCATAGGAATAATACCAGAAGCCTATGGAGTTTGGCTGATACCTGTCACTCTCTGGAGCACATGTTGATGCAAGGAATTCAAAACATTAGCCAGATATTGAGATCAATTTCAATAATGAATGACTAAAAAACAGTAAGAGACAAGAGTTCAGGGGGAAGTTGAAAATACACTATATATTCACGAGCTTAGGGAAAGGTGTATTTCACCATAAATATAAGAACAGGGGTGAAAAAGTATGTTTTATTAACATCCAGTAACATTACTGGGCATTATATGAAAATATTGAAGAGGATGAATATAATTGACAAAGAAAATAAATGTGTGCTGCAACCTGGAGCCCATAATCAAGGGGAAGAAGCTGGTGAACATGTGAGATGAAGATTAGCCCACTCTGTGTCCAAAGCATTTAAACAAAATTATGGATTACTACCATATGCTTAGTATTTTTAAACTTTATTACAGTGAACATTTTATTTATGAATAAAAGTACTGTGGTAAGATGGCTTCTACTCCAATATGTCCATTTACAAACTCAGCACAATTTGAAAGCCTTCTCAATAGGAGGTAATCACTCCCTCTTCTATAGAATGGAACCTTGCTGTTATTAACAGAGTAATGAAGTAAATATTAAATATGGATGGCATTGCATACCTTTATAACCATGAATTATGCCAATTTCTTATAAGCAGCAAAAAAGCATAATATTTTTTAAATTTTTAAAAATATCTTTATTATGAATAAGTTTATACATTGTGTGAGCAAATCTTGTGAAGGTGTCCCCACTTCCCTCCTGTCCCCTACTGATTGGGGTACTTCCTCAGTGCACATTCTGGATCTGTTCATAGGATGGGGGTATGAACTGCACCAGAGGTAGCCAGTTTTTTGGCTTTTTTTCCCTCCTTGTGTATTGTTGCTGAGGCAGGACAGTGTCTCTGGGTATTGTCCCCCACCATGGCTCTTACATTCTATCCGCCCCCTCTTCCACTCAGTTCCCCGAGTCACAGTAGGTGAGTTTTGAGTCTGCTTTGTTGTTGAGATCTTATGTATCTCTGGATCTTTGCCCTGGGTTGTGTTGGGTATCGTTGGTGTCTGTCACCATTGACCTTTCTTGGGTTATTAGACTTGCTGTGTTGATTGGTCTCCTGTTTGTCTCGTCACTTTTTCATAGGTTTCATTTGGGCCCTGTGTGAAGATTGTGAAAATGGTACAATAGCACTGAACACACTATGGGAGAGATCAGCAAGTCAAGAAGTGAACATTTGTGCAATAGTGGCACCAAAACCTAGGGGGGTATTCAACAGCTTTTAAATTGGCCAAGAGATCCACTCAGTGACAAAGAATGCTTAACTGGAATTGGGATCCAGGATATAATATATATGGACCAAATAACTGGGCTCCAAGGGAAAATTCCCACTATAACAGGTGTCACATTTAACCTATACTGATCTCACTCTCTGATGGAGATTCTGTTTGTATTTTTCAGAAGGAAGGGAGAGAGCTGTGGTCAATCCAAGTCCACCGGCAAGCCACAGGATGTTGGTGCACATCACACCCCAGGCTTATCATGTAACCCCCAAATGAAACCTTCAGCAGAGTGGCCTGATAAACAATAGACCTATCACTACAGTGAGTCAATTAATCCAGGTTAGGCCCATGAGACAAACACCAAGAAAGCCCACACAACCCAAAGCAGAAATACAGAGATAAGATCTCAACAATAAAGCTAACTTAAAACTCACCCATCCAGAGACATTGCCCCCCTCAATCAGTAACAACACACAAATGGGGGGAATCTGGGCTACTTTCTGAGCTATTCATGGACTGATCCAGTATGACCCCCACGGTGGGCCCCCAGTGGGTTGGGGACAAGGAGGAGGGAAATGGGAGTACCATCATGAGATTTGCTCATACAATGTGTCTAATTGAGGATAATATATATATGAACCCACATCATGAACTGGCTCATACAAAAAAAAAAAAAGGTACAACAGCAATTTTAGACAGCATACAACTGCCCTAAAATTTAAGCACAATCTCACCACATGATCAAGGGATTGCATTCCAAATTATGTGTTCAAATGATTTAAAAACTTGGGCCCACACAAAATCTTAAAAAGCATTGTATTAATTAATATTAAAAATAACTATACTTCTAAACATAAATATGGTGGTACTTTCATACAAAGTGATAATAGTCTATGATTATAAAAGAATGAGCTTCCAAGGTACAGAAACACATAGATGACTATCAAATACATATTATAAAGTGAAGGAAGTCAATATAAAGATGCTATGCATTGTGTCATTAACTTTGTGTGACATTTAGGAAAAACCAAAACTGTATAGATGATAAAGATTTTAGATTTGGCACTAGCCTTTTAGCTATGGCACCAAAAGCATAGAAAAATGAACCATGTACAGTACTATTAAAATTAAGAACTTTTATTTAATAAAAATATTATAAAAAATTAAAAAGAAAACTCAACCTGTGTATGTGATGAGGCGATTGTGCACTGTTCCATTGATAATAGGAGAGCAGCCCAAGGAACTGTGTGCAAGGTGAATAATATTAGTTTTGATATATAATTTTCTAAAAAATGTAAATATTATTGAATGCTAAATCACAAAATGATAACAATTGGAAGAAAGTAAATAGTTATTGATTCACAATGCAAATACACTGCTTTCCATAAGGTTGTAAAAGATACAAATATACAGCATTTTGTGTAAGCTAAAAGTAATTCATTTAAAATACACAGTGGATACAACTTACAAAATATTTAGAAAATATAGCATGTATTGCAAAAAATGGAGAAAGTGCAAATGTCTTACACTGCGTGTGGGAGTAATAAATGTCATGGAGCTTTGGATAACAGCCTGGCAGGTCCTTAGAACTTTTAACTAGTTTCTCATGACTAAGCAATCTCTTTCTAATAAAAGTTAAAACACAAGATAGGAGTAGGGAAAAACTTCCTGAACATACCCCCAGTACCCAGAAATTGCAACAATCACTTAACCAGTAGAATCTCATCAAGAGAAAAAGCTTCTGCACACAAACATACCATTCGTAAGAGCCAATAGACCAGCATCAGACTGGGAGAAAATCATTGCCAGCTACACAACGGACAGAGGTCTAATATCTAGAACCTACAAAGAACTGAAAAAAATTAATAAAAAACAAAATACTCCTATTTTCCTCCTTCCTATTCCAAACTTGCTGAGGCCCTCCTCAAGGGAATTTCTGGAACTACCCATGGGATTGGGACACTAGCCAGCGGGGTTTTTTTTGGTGTGTGTGTGTGTGTGTGTGTGTGTGTGTGTAAGTGAAAGTTGATCAATTTCACCTAGGGCTAGAATACATATCTGTGTTTGAGAGAACAGGTAGATGATGGGAAGTGACTGCTAATATTCACAGGTCTATTGGGAAGATATTGATGAAAATTATCTAAAATCAGGTGCACAACTCTGCAAATATGTTTTAAAATCCCGAAGTTTACAGATAAAATTCAATCAGACCTTAATAAAAGAATAACAAACAAAAGAATTAACCCAAGTGATGCTAACAAACCAGATGAATCCAACACACTTTTCATTCACTGAGAATCACATGACTTAGATGTTGGGAAATACAGTTTGAATTTAAGAATATACATAATGAGTGCTGGAGAGATGGCTCAGCAGTTAAGGCACTTGCCTGCAAAGCCTAACAACTCTGGTTTGATTCCCCAGTACCCACATAAAGCCAGATGCACAAAGTGGCACATGCATCTGGAGTTAGTTTGCAGTGACTGGAGTTCCTGCTCGGGTGGTCTTTGTCTCTCTTCTCTCTCTCTCCACTTGAAAATAAATAAAAAATACTAAAAGAATAATATTCATAATGACATGAGCAGGAAGCCTGAGAGTGTGACGAGCTATAATATGATTAGGAATACACAGCATGAAATTTCTACCCAATTCTTAGTCATGGAACTACCATGATGGTGACTCTTATGATTATTATATGAAACAATTCTTGAGAAATAACACAGTTACTTTTGTTTATGGTATTTTATGTCATATTTATAAAATTATTATATACATAAGGAATTTTTCTTTAAATTTGATCTACTTTAATAGACAAAAGACTAGGTGTTGAATTCTATAAATGTTATTTAATTTAGAATAAACTACACATATGTTTGGTGTATAAAGAATTATTTAAAATGTGTCATTTATTGCACATGCACATCATGTGGTAGTTTGAATGGATGTCCCCCAGTAGATTCAGAAGATTATTGAAGGCTTTTCTCCAGCTGACTGGATAGCTAGGTGTCATCTTCAGCGGATCCTAGGATCCAGCCCTAAGGTGTTACTGGAGGCAGATCTGGAATTCCATTTTATGCAGGCAGCAGTTTGAGCTCTTGTCTGGAGATGACTCCTGCATATGCTGTCCTCCTGCCACAGGTTAGGGATGGATTTGATGACTTCACTGGCCAAGGCAAGGATACAGGAAAAATATCTACTCAGATTGAGAGCACTGCTCTTGGTTGGGGTGGTGCTTGTGAAAAACCTTGCAAATTCAAGTCCAGTGGAAAAGATGCTTCTCTCTTGGGGGCCTGCTCCAGCTCTGGGATTAGAGCAGGTGAAACCTGCCTCCCTGGAATCAGTCCCAAAGGGTCTACTGGTCAGGACCATAGTCATGAACAGGTATAGACAGAGAGTGAGGGTTACTAGACAGAGGGCAGCAAGTGATCATGTAAATTCATTGCTAGTGTTCCTGCCCACGCTTCTGTTCATCTCTCCATCCATCCAACAACCCATAGATCTATCTTCATATCCTCCTATCCACCCAACTATTCGTCTACCTTCCTATCTTCTTATCACGCAGCCAGCATCCATCCACCCATCTGTCTCTAACTCTTTCATATTGATCATCCATTATCCACCACTCTTCATGCCAATCCCTGCCTTCACCACCTATCTGTCTTTAAATCAATCTACCCATTCACCTGCCTATCTATCTACCTTCCTTCATGTCCATCCATCCATTCATTAAGCTATACATACTTCAATTTTCATGCCTACCCACCAGTACACCTGTCTTTAAATCCATCCATCCACCCACCTATCCATTCATCTTCCTCCATACCCATTCTACCATCTCTCCATCCATCCAAAATTTTCATGTCACCCACCCATCTTTAAATCCACCCATACAGATACAAGCTGTCTATCCATCTACCTTCCTTCATATGTATCCATTCATCCACTTGTATTCATATCCATTCATCAATCATATCACATCCATCACCACACCCATCACCCACTAACATAGCTCACCTCAAACCTAAGTCCATCAATCCACCTTTCCATGAGTCCTCAGGTATCAGGCTAGCTGTGACTGCTTGCATATTATGGTAGAAAGAAATTAACTTTTCAGTGTATGGCACATCTTAAGAGTTATGAAACTCATTTTAATTGAATGACTGAATGAACTTCTTATTTTCATTTTATGCATAATGAAAAGGTAATAATGCCAATGTCCGACCCAGGCCCCACAGCATCTGCTCAACTGTGTTTTCTTCTGGAGATGTTATCTCATCTGCTGAGAAGTAGAAGTTGCCTAACAAGACATGTACATTGGAATGGCTGCTTAAAATCTACAATATCATGCCAGTCTATAGTTATTTCTAGTTTTATTGTTAAAGAGTGTTCATTTTATCTGACAATCATGTCTATCCTGAGATGCCACATGGCAGGAAAAAAGCCTAATATCCAGGCCAGGTACTGAGCCCGGAGCTATGTTTAACTCTTTCTGAAACATTGAAATATGACCTCAAATACAAGGGTCTTAATGAGCCTTTAGAAGAATTAGCATACAGGACACTGGAATACTTTCTAGAAGAAATGCTCAGTTCCTGCTGCAGCAGGAACCTTCCTGTTTGTTGGACAAAACACCAACCAGGTGCATCTTACAGATGGAAAGGATTTGTTTCAGTTTATAGTTTCAAGGGGAAGTTTCATCATGGCAGGGGAAACATGGCAGAGCAGACAGGCTGGGTGTTACCTCTGGTCACATCAGCTGGGAGGAAGTGAAAAAAGTTCGCTATCTAGCACTGGCAAGTGGGCTAGACTAATTAACCTGCACCCAGTAACTCACCACCTCCAGCAGGCTCCCCCGCCCATGGGTTCCACCATCTGGGGTTTATGTAGAAGGCTTAATCACAAACAGCTGAGTATATGGAGGCTATTCTACATTCAAAACACAACACCAGCCAAAAAAGTCAAAGCTATGGTGATGTGGGATTGATTGGCCAAACATTTCCCCATAATTGAAAATTTATTACATATGTATTTATAGATGATTTATTTGGTCAATCTTATGAGCCCAAGGTTATGGGATATAAATCTTTTTGAGTTACAATTCTTTTATCATAGTTATTTGTGCCCAATGATTCCAAGATATGAGTTCAGCATAAAGTTTATGATTGATTGCTGAATTCTTACACCAGAAAACAATGGGAATTGGGACTTTGGGGCTCATTTATTTACTTAACAAATACCAACAAAGCACCTGTTATGTGCCAGTTGCTGTTTTATTATACAACAGTGAGCTCCAAAAACACATAATAATCCCTTCTCTGCAAAGCTTAGCTGGGCCAATGCCAAGCTCTTTCATGAAGAAATCATTTGCACATGGATGTGACATTTGCCTTTTGTTTGTGCTATAAAGGGAGTAAACTCAATCCCAGACAAAGGAAAAGAATGACTTGAAGAACTAGGCTTGAGAACAGAAAAACAAGGTCCTATGCTCAAATGCTGAGCAAGGTTCTCTGTTTAGAGCAAGGATATTTTATACTATGTGATCTGCATGGGTCCCCAAGGGAGGATGTGGCTGCTTAGGGCCCTAAACCAACCACAGATAAAGTACAGTAAGTGGTGAAGTGCTTGATACTGAAGGTGTACAATGAGAGGATAGAAGTGAAGGAGGGAGGGACACTAGAAAAGAGGGCATGTGCCAATCTCCCTGAAACCATTTACATTCCTGCTGGCAACACATTCCTCATCATGGAGCTACACACTTGGACCACATGGCTTCCATGATTGATGCAGTAGGAGAGAAGGGGAGAAAGAACAGGTGTCTAACTACTCTGGACAGGACGTGATGTCTGTTTTACTGCTTGAAGCCTATTGGCCAGAATGAGTCACAACATGGTACAAATCCCTTTTCTCCAAGAGCTTAGTAGGTCAATGCCAGGCTCTTCCATGAAGGACCAATTTCAACTTGGACGTACCATTTAATTTCTGTGGGCATCGACTTTCCTGTTTGTAATATGAAAGGAAAGAAATATTCCTGTTGTAATATGAAAGGTAGATGAGAGTGTGAATGTTTGGTGAGCATCAACTCCGGGTAAGGTTTTGTAAACATGGAAAGAATTTTGGTAGCTATTTCATAGAGTTATTTTTAGAGATAAATGAAATGATTCATTTTGTCGCCCAATGACTGATCTTTAAAAAACGAACTAGACTTTCATACTCTTCCTCATTTCCTTAGCTTCGGAGAGCAGTGTTACCAGTGAGCCCATGGAATGATGCTCTAGGAAAGTCATCCATCACTCTGATGTCCCAAATCCACCCTTAGAGCCATGTTCCTGTCATTAGCCAAGGGATGTAAGAAGGAGAGTGCACACCGGCATTGCCGGTGACCACTTCCTCTTCCTCTGGGCCTGAGCAATGGAAGGTGGCATGTCTCAAACCTTCACCATCTATGAACTTGCTGTCACATATGCAGTCAGAAAGGCTGCTTCCCCTCCACAGAGCAGCCTGGGTGCAGGCCGCACATCGGAGATGAATTCAATTTAGCCTGGTGTAATTGCTTATTTGATTCCTGATGTTGGCATGCAGTTAGGAGGAAAATTGACATTCTGTCATTTCTCTTCCGATGAACCGAACCCTGATGAGTTCCCTTCTAGGTACTTTGTGGCAGCCGGGCCATCTGCTTTCTTCTAAGCAGAAATTAAAGGGAACAGGGAGTCTGGAGCAACAGAATCCCAAGCTCATGCCTTTATGGAGAGGAGTGAAACTGAGGAATCATGGAAGCCAGGGCATACCTGGACTTCCTTCTTCCCAACTAACAATAGACTCCTTTCAGAGATGCTCAGGTGACCTTCTGCTTTAGAAACATGAATACTTGCTCTTGTGTCTGTGGTGGCTTCATCCAGGTGTCTCCACAAACTAGTGTGTTCTCAATGCTCCATCCCAGCTGATGACAGTTTGGGTATTGGAAGGAACCTTGTTGGAATTGTGCTGTTGGGGGGCGGGTTTATAGGATTATAAACCATCTTCCCTTTGCCAGTGTTTGGGACACCTTCCTGCTGCTGTTTGCAGTGCTCTGGCAGAGGCGATGTCCACCCTATGCTCATGCTGTTGTTTATCCTGCCATGATGGAGCTTCCCCTGGAGTCTGTAAACCAAAGTAAACCCATTCCTTCCATCAGCTGCTTTTGGTTGGGTTCTTTGTTTCAGCAATAAGAAGGTTGAGTACAACATCATCCAGCCATCATTTATGTCCAACATCAAATGTTTTGAGCAAATCTCAAAATAATTTTGGAGTTTGGAGACATACCCAGTACACCACAAACACCTTACAGTTTCAAATGCAGGAAAACATGTTTGCTACATCATGGCTACCCTGTGGCCTCTTCACCAAGTGGCCTCTACAATCTGAATGATGCCTACAAACTGACTACAGGTCCAGAAAGAGCCCTGCGTCTCTGTGATGAAAGAATAAAATCCCCAGAAGCTGAGACCCAAGACACAGATGTCAATATCCATGGAAACTGAGGCTTCAGTGTATCCTGGGCAGATGTGATTTAGATCATAACCTTATGACACCTCCAATTTTCCCTCCAGGGGATTCTGGCCACAGGAAGACACTTCTGGTTGTCACAAAGGGAGGAGGGAGCTAATGAGTAGAGCCCAGGAACGCTGTTGGTACCTATCCTATAATGCTCAGCACTACTGCGGATGAAAACCTCACTGTAGGGCAAGGAGACAGGGCACGTGATGAGGTCCGCTCAGGAGAAGAGCCTCATGTTCTAGGAAAGATAGTCTCTGCTGACCTTGGAAGACCACACTGGGTGGAGAGGTGACATCTTGAAGGATCACAAATCATCATGGTTCTCCTGTTTACACCCATTCACTGTTGCTTTTAGGAAAAATCTCACTATACACAATACAGCCTTCAGTACTATCTGTATGCAGATGGATAGTCTAGCAACTCCTGCAGCAGAAAGGTAAAGTTAGGAAAGAAACTTCAATGTCAAATTCATGGCAGGGTTATGACATTCAAATAGAAGACTTCAGGGCTGGGCTGATGACTCCGTTGGTAAAACATTTGCCATCAAAGTGTGAGAACTGGAGCTCAGATACTCGGCACCCACATAAATGCTGCAGTGGGCGTGGCTGTCTGCTTGTAATCCCAGCACTTGGGCAGTGGACACAAGGGATCCCCAGTGCAAGATGGCTCTACTAGCAGAATCAGAGTTCTGTGTTCAAGTGAGCGATCCTGTTTCGGGAAATCAAGTGCTGGAGGCCTTAAGAAAACATCTATCATGAACCTCTGGTCTCCAGGTGAGCCAATATATATGAAAACACACATCATACTGCTCACATATACACATGCAAAAAGAACCCTTCTTGCTGTGCTTGAAAACACTGGGGTATGGGAATAGCAAATGAACCCCATAGAACCTTGACCCTCTAAGAGCCTGGTTTCTTTCTTTCTTTTTTTTTTTTTTAAAGAGGAATTCAGTTTTAGTTTACATATACATGTATTATCTATGTTTTCACAATAAGCACATTCTACTTTTAATTTAGGAAAATTAAAAAGTACAAACAAGCAAACAAATTGCAGGCCACAGTATACTTGCTTTGATATTTACAAACTCTGATGGAAGTATTTGCCTTCTATATTTTTTTCTTTTTTTGCATTTCATCTTGTTTTCTAAAAACAAAATGAATGCAAACACGTGCTCAATGCTGTCTTAGAAGTGTTAGCTCATATATTCTGAGAGAACCTTGGGGATCTCTCGTTTGCAACTGAAACTTGAAATAATAACTTTTCCATTTGACATTTTTTTAAATGAGTATGAGTTAAAAAACTGATATGCTTGAGATATTTCTGTCCCTAAAAATCAGGAAAATAAATATGTTGGTACTGAGGAATAGAACCTAGGTCATTATGCTTTGCAGACAAGAGCCTGGTTGTTTTTAAGATTCTCTGGTGGGATTAAACCAAAAAACAGGAGATAACAGCGGCATCCTTCCTCCACCTGACGCCATTGGAAGCGAGAGCACTGTTTTTGTCTGGTAGCTCTTGGGATTCTGAAAAAGGGGAGAGCTGGTGAATTTCAGGAAATTTGACTGTTGCACTTTGGAGTTGTTCAGGAAAGATGTGTGTCACTCCTTCCGGCTTTGTGCTGGGTGCAGAGGTGATTCATCCCCTCCAGCATCCTGTCCAGCTGAGATGGACAAAGGCCTCTTCTTCTGTGGGGGGGCACACTGCTCCCCTTTGTTTATGGAATCCTATGATGCAGCTTTCTTCCAGGACCATGGGGGGGGGGTCATGCTGCTGCCTCACCTTGGGTTCCAGGGTCGGCCCCTACAGCTTCCACAACAAGCCCCATATTACTTATTCCCGCCTTTGGAGCTCCCATCACATACTATTACCAGAGAGCTTTCCTGCCTGCTAGATGACCTGGTTCAGTTTCCTTTATTTTTAATTGTTTTTAATGTGTGTAGGCATGCATTTTGAGGTCAAAGGATGACTTTGGTGTTGGCCCACCTTGTTTCAGGGAGGATCTCTTGCTCACCAGGCGTCTGCTTGGCAGCTCTCAGCAAGCTTCTGGGGTTCCCTTCTCACCACAAGTGCACTGGGGTTCCAGATGCCTGCTTTGATGGCTCCCAACTCAAATACCCATGCTGGTGCGGCAAGCGTCTTATGTGCCTAGCCTCCTCCCTAGCTCCCCAGTTTCCTCCTCGGGTATACCCCAATGCCTACCTTGTCACGTTTATATAAATGGTGTGTACTCAGTAGGTTCCTGCATTTCCATGCTCCTTGGTGGGCAGTTGAATGAGGAGAGATGCCAGGGCTGCCTCTCCTTGCATCCAGCCACAGGGGGACCCCTCCTCTGCTAGCCACAGCTGTCATACCCTCCGTGGCTCTATGTCCAGGGCCTGGCGCAGAGCAGCCTCTCGCTCCTGGAATTTGGGATTGATTGTCACTGTCTGGCTGGGCCCCAGCACTGTCCATCAAGGAGACAGGAATGCTCAGCTGCTCTCTGCACAGAGCTGCCTCCCAGGCCTGTGCAGTGGTGCTTCCTCATCTGCATGCTGCTCACACTGGCCAGACAATGGCCGGGCTGCAATCTCAATAAATCAGGAGGCCGGGAGCCTCTTTCCAGAGATCTGCCCGAGTCCACCTGGGAGCCCAGCTCCGGGGTTGCCGGTGCTACTCTCACAAGCGATTGATAAATACCAATGGATTATGAAATAAATTATCCCCCCTTTCCTCTTTTAGCAAAAGTCGCTCCTGGCTCCTTGTACCTTACAAAACAGGGTCACCTCTCTAAGCGCAGCTTGAATATGAAAAGCTCTCCAGGGTTATATTTGAATGCTTGTTCTCCAGTGGGTGGTGCTACTTGGAAGGTGAGGGGGTGGCTAGTGGAAGTAGGTCCCTGGGTGGGCCTCTGAAGGTTATAGGATGAGCCCTGGTTCCTGCTACTTCTCTGCTTCCTGGACAGCCTTGTTGTGAGGAGCCATAAAATGAACTGCTGAACCTCACCTTTCCACCATCATGGGCTCGAAGCTCATGCTAAAATCAACTTTTCTCATGGAAGTTGTTTCTGTTAGGAGCATGGTCACAGTGATGTGTAACTGGCAAATACAATGGGTTTGGTGATGATTGCGCCTACCATCCAATATGAAGGTGCCAATGCAAAGCCTAGCACATGCATGCAGGCGCGCATATACCTGTGTCTACATCTATAAGCCTCTTCCCATTATGGCCAACATTTGGCCAGAAATAAATCCAGGAGTTAGACAGTGAGAGCAGCGATTTCGGTGTCAGCCATCCTGATAACTGGGAAGCTAAGGAACCTTTAGGAGATGGGGTTTAGTTGGTGGAGATGTGTCCCTGCAGGCGAGCCATAGTCTGGTGCCTGCTTTCTGCCACTCTGCTTCACAGGCAGACCACATATGCATCTCCTTGTCCAAGCTGGGCAGCTCCCATGAGCTTATTCAAGCCTAGGCACACCCCCAGAAGTCTGTATTCCCAACAAAAGAAGAAGAATATAAGGGCTATCTTCATGTGATCTTACACCCTGTGTTATGAACAATGTCACAAGAGAAGCCCACGTGGTAAGAACTGGCCTCCAGCCAAAGGCATTCCCAGCTTATCTGTTTCATGCATGGGGAGAAGGAGTTTTTCTACTAATGAATCATAATACTAGATGATGGTTTTTTCCACTTACAAAATAAAATTCCATGTGTGCCCCACCATACTGATATGTGTGCATGCAGCTTTTAGAAGAAAGACAGATCTGACCACATTGGGCACCAGCTTCATACTGGAAAATGTCATCAGAAGAGAACTCAACTCGAAATGTTGATTTCACATCCAAGTGTTCAGGGTTAACAAGAATTTAACATTCTTACCCACTCATTCCTCCTTCTCTCAGATATTCCCTGGGGCCCTCTCTGGGCTCAGCCCTCTGCTAGGCTGTAGAGAAAGAAGGATGAGACAGAATCATTTCCTAGAAATGGGAAAATCGGAACTCATCTAACATTAATTAGGTACCACCTGCATGCTAGGAGTTATTCCAGGCACCAGGGATTGAGCAAAACAAAACGAGCAGTCTTCCTCTCAGGAAACAATGCACTGTAGTTTGGAGCACATGCAAGAATACAGGGCAGTACATTCAAGCATACATCCAGTCCAAGACTCAGAGCAGTAGGAGAATGTGGCCATCAGTCAGGATGTCATTTGAAAGAGGTGACATTTGGGTAAAGATCTGGACCAAGAAAAGCTCCAAGAACATAGGCTTTAGGTAGAAGAGAAAAGTGAAAGCCCTGATAAGGCACGCCCCAGAGATGGGGAGACCAGGGTGGTTGGGAGACCAGGGTGGTCTGCCTCCCTCGGAACCTGCCCCATATCCACTCTGCCTTCTCTGTTCTGACTAGGTTAAATCTGCCTCAGCCGCCTGGTACTGTGAGTAAGTGTACACCATCACCCCAGCTTCGACCTCGTGTGTTTGTGTGGGTGTGGGGGGGCTGTAGACAACTCGGGTGTCATTTCTTCAGATGCCATCCACCTTTTTGAAGCAGGGTCTTTCTTTGGCCTGAAACCCCCCTACTTAAGCTAGGCTGGCTGCCAGTAAGGCCTAGAATATGCTCCTTTCTCCACCAGCTTTGCCATCACAAGTGATCACTGCTACACTGGCATTCTTCTGTGAGCTCTGAGAATCAAACTCAGGTCCTCACGTTCATGAGGCAAGCGCTATACCACCTGAGCTCTCTCTCTCCATCCCTTCTACCTCACTTTTATAAGGACACTGATTGGATTCAAGGCTGGTTTGGGAAATCCAGGATGACCTCCCCAGCTCCACACCCTTAAGTGATCTACAAAGATCACTTGTTCTAACTCTGGTCACTATCCCAGGTTCCAGGCACTAGGGAATAAGGTACATCTTTTAGGGGACACAACACAACCCCCCCCTCAGACCTCCATATCGACCTCTAATCTCATAGACTAATGACTTCTAAAATGTTTATTTTCAGTGGATACTAGTCAAATTTATTCCTAGTTTTTGTATCCAGAACCCTGACAGTGACCATCACCTCTGCCTGTATCTCTTTTCCATAGGCATGGATGGCGCCTCACCTTCCAGGCTGCTCACCTTGACCCTATTCCTTGTAGCGAAATAACACTCATGTTGACAGTTCTGTGGTGGAGACATCTTCCTTTAGGTGAACGCATGTCTCCTTACCCTGAGAGCTTGCAGCATAGACCCCACCACAGAGAGTGGAGGGAAGCCAGCTGGGCAGTCAGCCTCAGCACATCAACTATTTATAATTCTATTCAGGGAGGGGGAGGGGGGAAGCGGGGAATTCGGGATAACAACGCATGGTTTGCCCACTAAATAATGTAACTCATTATGGACATTAAAAATAAAAAAATAAAAATAAATAAAAACTCACCCACAGAACAAGTGTAAGTCCTTAGAGTTCCTCTGAGGAAATACTGCCTTCTAACCTCTCAGTGTCCTTTGGCTTGTCTTCTTAGCAAACTCCAGTATTGTTCAAGTGGAGTTTCTCTAAGGGAAACATTCATTTGTACATGAACAAAACGACAGTTCCACAAACATGGGAAGCAAGGCTGTGTGTGCTTCCATCCCAGCGACATGTGGCTGACTACGACAGATTTGGTACCAGAGTGTGGGGTGATTTGCTGAGATGAATCTGACCATGTGGATTTTGATCTTCTGGAACTTTTGTGCTGGAGGAATGGACATGGACTTAGTACTTGCAGGTGCCTTCCAGAGTGGTAAGCCAAGTTTTATGGACTATTCTGGTGAGAATTTGGAAATGCTCAGTGCAGAGAGAATTGCATTTGGAGGCTTGGCTTGTGAACTTTCTAAGGGGAAGGAGAGACTGTAGAAAACTTTAATAGAAGTTTGTGCCTGGGCCAAGGGGTGGATGTATCCTACTGCCCATGCCCAGAGAGTTTGACCAAAGCTGATTTTAAGTAATGGACTGTGCTTGGCTACAGATATGGGACTGAGATTTCAGATTTGAAGTTGAAGAAACCTCAAAGCAAGTTTAATTTACTGGCCCAGAGACTGGCTTTTGATTATGGCCCAACTGCTTTACATTGAAACAATGGAGAAAAGCCTGAGGTGTTTCCACCCAGGAAGGACAGAAAGATGGACTGTGTCTGGGTCCGTGGGTTAGTTAGGGAGTTGCAGCGCGCATCAACTCCCTGTTCACCCATGGGGCTGGGTAAGCAGAGGCTTGGAATAGCTGTAACCAAACGAGAGATGAGACTCTTGGGAAAACACGGCAGTGGGCAGTTCTCATTTTATTGTATAGATAGCAGTTGTTTATATAGAGAAAAGTCAGAGGTAGAAGCATAGGAAGCAAGATCTGTGAGCAACTCATGAGTTTGATTGGTAGGGGCCAGTATCCTTTGGATACCTATTTTGCATAGATTGCCTACTTGTCTCAGGGGACAGCTGTGGCCTGCCTGGGGGCTAGAGTGTTCAGGATTGCTAAGATTTATAGGGGCCCTCAGACTTTGCCTCAACTTCCTTATCAGGAGGAGACAGTCCCAGAAGCCTGCCAGACTCAGCAAAACCCTACATCCTTCATGCCCCTTTTAGCAGGGTCCCACAACTGTGCAAACTCTTTGGAAAGGAAATTGCTGAAAGAAATCTGCTCTTCAAGGTCATGTTTATTTTGTCCCTGAATTACAAAATGGTTGTGTCCTGCATACCTGGTATTGCCTTTGGAAGCATGAGGAATGCATGCATGGAGTGGGTCGTGAAGTGCACATGGTTCCAGGAGCCGTTGCCGAAATGCGGTATTTGGAACGGGATGTAAAGTCCCTGGTGACAAATGAAGCCATTGGAAGGTGGACCGTGGTTTGCAATGGAGACCCGAAGATGTTTTGGACATACCAGGACTTTGCAAGGGCTACCATGGAGCGCTGTTGGCTCAAGTTGTCCTTTGGCCTCCACATGCATGTACATAGGTACACCCCCCGCCACACACATGCACGCACACACGCACACCAAATAGTCCTATTATTTCCCATAGCTCCACTGGCCTCTGCAATTACCAACCTGAGTTACCACATGGTTTTCTGACTGGTTTCTGTTTCCATCCACCCCAATCCCATGTCTTCTCCACCTATCAACCAGAGGCACCTTGTGACAACCGTGTTAGTCCAGGTCGCTCTTCTGCTCAGAGCCCTCCAGGGCATCAGTGCACTCATGTCAGAAGCTAAAGGTGCAGTGGCCCACAAACTCCTTTGTGATCTGGCTCCCATCACTTCTCATCTCTTCCTTCAGCCAGGGTCCTGGGATCTGGGGTGTTGTCGAATGCCTCCAGGCTCCCTCTGTTCCCGTTGTTGCCTGCCGTACTATTCCCCAGCCACTGAACTTCTTCTAGGGCCTGTTCTCAGTATCACAGCCAATTTCCCCTTACCTCACTTCTAAACCCTCTTTCTTTTGTGTGTGTACATGTTCAAGTATGTTATATGAGCACGAATGTGGAAGCTAAAGGCTATCTTTGGCTGTCAGATCTCAGGGACCATCCACCTTTTTTGGGACAGAGTCTCCTACTTGCCTGGAGTTCACCGATTAGCTAGACTGGCTGGCCAGCGAATTCCAGGGATCCACCTAGCTCCACCTCCCAGCTCTGGAATTACACATGCTCATAACAGCTCATGCTGAGCTGTTTGTCAAATGTATTCTGGGGATCGAACTCAGAACCTCATGTTCACAAAGCAGGTATGAACTCACTGAGTGAGCCATCTCTTTGGTCCTACACAGGGGACCCCATTCTTACCTGGCATTCATCTGCTGCCCCAGACCTCACCTTATCACCCCTCCAAAGGCCATGTTTTTCTATGCCATGGGCCTTGTGTGTGCTGATGGGCTCAGTTGTAGTTAGCAACATACATACAGATGTGACGTGGGACTCTTCTCTTTCAGACAGAAGTGTTAAGACAGTAGACAGTAGTAGCTGGATAACTTTGATCTTTCTGAGCTTAGGCATGAGATGAGTAATATCCTACATAAACATTGTGGCAGAGATGCACCATGCCAGACTCCACACTAGAAGATCCTAACTTCCAGCAGAGAACCACAAATCACCGACCACCAACAAGAAGCAAGAAACAGACCTTCATTTTCTGAAGGAAGCATTGAGAATTGGTGCCTCTTGTTAGTGCAGCACATCCAGGCCTATCCTGACTCATACACTGTGTCATGGGATTATGGTAAGTGTATCACCTAGGAATTGTACATGTGTTTGGAATGTTTTTTAAAAATATTTTATTTATTCATTTTCAAGCAGAGAGATACAGAGAGAGAGAGAGAGAGAGAGAGAGAGAGAGAGAGAGAGAGAGAGAGCACCAGGGCCACCACCTTGTGGGTCTGGCATATGTGGGTCCTGGGGAATTGAACCCGGGGCCTTAGGCACTGGAGGCAAGTGCCTTAACCGCTGAGCCATCTCTCCAGCCCAATGTTTGGAATGTTATACATCTGCATGAAAACAATATGTAGCAGAAGGCTAGAGAGTGATGTTCTCATCCCTGGTGAGTACTCCATCCTGGAGACAGGCCGACCAGAGAACCCCAGCTTTGCAAGCATGGCCAGATCTAGGATGACATAGGTCTTGGTGATGTCACCATCACCACATGTGGTGGTTGATCCAGGTGTCCCCTCTACACTTATGTGTCCTGAATGCTTGATCCACAGATGATGGAAACTCTGGAATTGGAGCCTTATGTGTTGTTGGGGTGGGCTTATGGGTGTCACAGCCAGCTTCCCCTTGCCAGTGTTTGGCACACTCTCCTGCTGCTTTTGTCCACCTGATGTTGGCCAGGAGGTGACATCCAGCTTCTGCTCGTGCCATTGTTTTCCCTGCCATCATGAAGCTTCCCCTCAAGTCTGTAAGCCAAAATAAACCCTTTCCTCCACAAGCTGCTGATGACATACCGAAAGCCAGTATGTGTCCTAGGATAGAAGCTTACATCTAATACAGTACTTTTTACATGTGTGCGGTGTATGCTTGTGTGTTCATATGTGGGGCATGTGGAGGCCAGAGGCTAGCATCAGGTAAGTCTTCAATCGCTCTCTATCTTATTCTTTGAGACAGGGTTTGTCACTGAACTTAGAGTTCACCCACTCACCCAGACTGGCTGGTCTAGCCCTGAGAATTCCTTGTCTCTGCGTCTCCAGCATTGGGATTACAGGCACATGCTGCCATGCCCAGTAGATTACATGGACACTTGGCCCTCTTATCCATCCCCTGGCCCTCATTCAATATCAAGAAACTAACGAGGGGCGGGAGAGATGGCTCAGTGGTTAAAAGTGCTTACTTGCAAAGTGTGTCAGCCCAGGTTTCCCCAGTACCCACATGGAGTCAGATGTACAGGGTGGCACATGTGTCTGGAGTTCATTTGCAGTGGCAGGAGGTCCGTGGCATGCTCATTATATTTCCTTTCCACCCCCTCTCTTTCTCTCTGACAGCTTCATATTGCAAGGATGAACATCCAACCAGACAGTGTTTATGAAGGGAGGAAGGGGTTCATTTCAAACTTACAGATTTTCCAGGGGAAATTCCATCAATGGCAAAAGAAGCTAGCTTCCATTCATAAACCCAAGCAGAGAAAGAAACCACCAGCAGCCAGCAAACAGCAAAATCAGCAAGCAGAGATCCCACCACAGCTCAAACCTCTCTGTGTACCTTTGGGCTGGAATTCAGATCCATCCCAGTGACAGGTCCCCTGGAGCAGGAGTCAGCCTGCTAGGGGATGAAGCTGAAAACTTAATTTTAATAAAACACTTGAGTCTATGGGGCCATACATCCAAACTATCACCCACACTCTCTCAGATAGATAGATAGATAGATAGATAGATAGATAGATAGATAGATAGATAGTTTTTATAAACCTAACAAGTATCCATTTTAAGGATTGAATTAGCATTTTGCAAGTTAAGAATGGTTCAGCATTGCTCGCCACTCAGAACAAAGTGAAAGGAAGATGGCTTCTTTCCGACTGTACAGGGGCACAATTAAGCCAGCCACAG